>PVJC01002147.1:0-82582 GCA_004026665.1 Murina feae | reverse complement strand
CTGGTGATGGGTGGTGTGGGGGTGGGGGTCGTGATCAGTTGGCGGTGGATGGTGTGGGGTTGGGCGGGCGGGATCAGCCGGTGGTGTGGTGGTGGGTGGTGTGAGGGTGAGGAGCAAGATCAGCCGGGTGGCGGGTGGTGTGGGAGTGGGGGGTGAGATCAGTGGGTGGCAGGTGATGTGTGTGGGGTGGGTGGGGCGAGGTGTGCGGGTGGCAGGTGGCAGGTTGTGCGGGTACAGGCTGGGCTGAGGGACCCCCGAGTGCACAAATTTTTGTGCACCGGGCCCCTAGTAATAATATAAGAATAAATTCTGTGCTTCATGTACTCATAAATGTACTTTTGCCCACCCTATAAATCTTATTTATTAAGAATTTTAGCCCTAGCCAGTTTTACTCAGTGGATAGAGTATCAGCCTGTGGACTGAAAGGTCCCAGATTTGATTCCAGTCAAGGGCACATGCCCTGGTTTCAGGCTTGATCCCCATTGGGGAGACTGCATCTCATCATTGATGTTTCTATCTCTCTCTCCCTCTCCTTTCCTCTCTGAAATCAATAAAAATATTTTTTAAAAATAAATTTATTTTTAAATGGTTTTTGAATAGAAATTTTACTATGTAAGTTCACTAATAAAATAAAACCAATATCAATCAATAAATATCTTCTTTAAGAATTATGTAAGTAATAATTAGCACCCCATTTTATTCTCAACATTTTACATCACCCATCTGAGAAGGAAATTCATTGCACTGTGAAACAGAGCCTCCTAGATAAAAGCTACAGTTACAAAAAAATTCTTCCTCATATTTATTCAATATCTGCTTCCTGGTAAATGTTTCTTAGTTCAATTCTTCCTCCTGTACCTATATAAATTAAATTCCAGTACTTCCTCCCTAGAGGAAATATTTAAGAATATTATATTCTGGTGCCTGTTTACCCAAGCAGATTTTTTAATGCTTACAATTCCAGTATATCTACGTTTTTTTCTGCCTTTTCCTTGCAAGAGTTTTTGAAATGTTCATTCTAATTATTTAACAAATAAGTATTTGTTCCTAAGCAAAACAGATAGCAAGAGGCAGTTCTTTGTAAAAATTTTACTTTCCTTTGTGTTGCTGTTGTCCCCCTCATTTCTTCTCTTTAGTAGTTATTTCTCACAGAGACAGTGAAAGACTTAAGCCAGGAATAAAAAGAAAAAGAAACAAGAATAGCAATATCCCTTTAGGGAAAAAATAATGGCAAGAGACAGAGATGCAGATTTCAATATGCCAGATATAGAAGTTGGCATCAGGTTTTTGAAAGGTCACAGGCTTTCGTTGGTAGTCACCTCACAGGGTTTGTGAGGATTATGCAAAATAATATGAGAAATAATACGAGACCAGCTTTAAAGTACCATGAAGACGTAAGCTATTAGAAGACTACATCTCTTAAAATTTTATTTTATGAGCTATTTCCTGACCAAGAAATAAAAAGGTAAAATTAAATTATTCTAATTTGTCCAAAGGCTCATCTATTAATTAGTCATATTTTATACATAACAAAAAACCCTTTTTGTTATTTCTAATAAAAACTATTAGAAATATATGAGGAAATAGAAATCAAATTATAAACTCTATGACAATCAATTTGAAAACCCAGATTAAACCTATTATATACTAGAAACACAAAAATTACCAAACTGAATCAAGAGGAGGTAGGAAATCTGTACAGGACCTTAGACCTGCCCAGGGAGAAGGTAGAAGTCACAGCATTAATGCTCAACATAGTAATGCCCCACCCAGACCACATACTTGTGGGATGTATCTGTTCTATTTTCCCAACACCATTTATTGAAGAGACTGTCTTGACTCCATTATATGTTCTTGCCCCCTTTGTCAAATGTTAATTGAGCAGAGTGGCTTGGGTCCATCTCTGGATTCTCTGTTCTGTTTCATTGGTCTGCATGTCTGTTCTTGTGCCAGTATAAGGCAGTTTTGAGAACAGTGGCTTTATAATACAGCTTGATATCTGGTATTGTGAACCCTCCTACTTTGTTCTTCTTTCTCAGGATTGCTGCAGCTATTCGGGGTCTTTTTTTATTCCAGATGAATTTTTGGAGTGTTTGTTCTAGGTCTGTGAAATATGCCATTGGTATTTTAATAGGGAGTGCATTGAACCTATAGATTGCTTTGGGTAGTATGGACATTTTAATGATGTTGATTCTACCAATCCATGAATATAGTATGTTCTTCCATCTGTTTATGTCTTCCTCTATCTCTTTTTTCAGTGTCCTGTAGTTTTCTGAATATAGGTCTTTTACCTCATTAGTTAAGTTTATTTCTAGGTATCTTAATTTTTTTTTTTTTTTTTTTGCTGCGATGGTGAATTGGATTGTTTTTTAGTCTCTCTTTCTGTAAGTTTACTATTGGTGTATAAAAACACCATAGATTTCTTGGCATTAATTTTGTATCTTGCTACATTGCCGAATTCAATTTATTAAGTCTAATAATTTTTGATGGAGTCTTTAGGGTTTTCTATGTACAGTATCATGTCATCTCTGAATACCACCAACTTACACTATACACAAAAATAAACCCAAAATGGATAAAGGGCTTAAACATAAGATGAGAAACCATAAAAATATTAGAGGAATCAACAGGCAGCAAAATCTCAGACATTTGCCGAAGCAATATCTTCACTGATACAGCTCCTAGGGCAATGGAAACTAAAGAGAAAATAAAAAAGTGGGACTACATCAAAATAAAAAGCTCCTGTATAGCAAAAGAAACCATAAACAAAATAACAAGAAAGCCCACTACATAGGAGAACATATTTGCCAATATTATCACCGATAAGGGTTTAATCTCCAACATTTATAGGGAACTCATACAACTTAACAAAAGGAAGATAAACAACCCAATCAAAAAATAGGCAACGGACCCAAATAGATACTTTTCAAAAAAAGACATAAGGAAGGCCAAGAGACATATGAAAACATGCTCAAAGTCACTAATTATCCGAGAGATGCAAATGAAAACGACAATGCTGTGCCATTTCACACCTGTCAGAATGGCTATCATCAACAAACAACAAGTGCTAGGAAAGATGCAGAGAAAAAGGAACACCCATGCACTGCTGGTGGGAGTGCAGACTGATGCAGCCACTGTGGAAAACAGTATGGCATTTCCTCAAAAAAACTAAAAATGGAACTACCATTTGACCCAGTGATCCCACTTTTAGGAATATATCCCAAGAAACCAGAAACACCAATCAGAAAGGATATATGCACTCCTATGTTCATAGCAGTACAATTTACAACAGCTAAGATTTGGAAACATCAGCCCATCAACAGATGAGTGGATTAGAAAACTGTGGTACATGTACACAATGAAATACTACGCTACTGTAAAAAAGAAGAAATTCTTACCATTTGTAACAGCATGGATGGAACTGGAGAGCATTATGCTAAGTGAAATAAGCCAGTCAGAGAAAGATAAATTCACATGATCTCACTCATTTGTGGAATATAATGAACAACATAAACTGATGAACAAAAACAGACCCAGAAACAGAGAAGCATCGAACAGACCATCAAACCTCAGAGGGATGGTAGGGGAGGAGAGGGGTAAAGGAGAAAGATCAATCAAAGGACTTGTATGCATGCATATAAGCCTAATCAATGGACACAGACACCAGGGAGGTGAGGGTATGAGTGGGGGGAGCAAAGGGGGGATAAGGACACATATGTAATACCTCGATCAATAAAAAGAGGGGGAAAATAAAATAAAAAATAAATTGGGGAAAAAATGAAAATATTTTCAGCCAAAAAGGCAACAGGTCTAGAGGAGTTTGGGAAAAGGCACCATCAAACATTTCTGAAACAAGGAATTTCTATTTGCTCTTTAAACCAATTCCTAGCCTTGTGGAACTTGAAATAGTATCTTTAAATACAAAGGCCAAAATCCTATATACAATGTCATAAAATTATTCCAGAAGTGTAATAAATACAAAAGTATGTTTTATATCATAAATAAGAGAACAGTTCAATATTAAGACATTTATTAAAGTGGAAAAGCACATGATCATATCAAGAGATGCAAAAGATATTTAATAAAATTCAACCATAAAAAATCACCTAGAAAACTGGAATTTATAAACATTCCCATAGTGTGATTTTTAAAAAGTATTTATTGTAAGCTAGTCAGAAACATAATTTTAAACACTAGAACACACACTGTCTAAAGACAGAAGCAACACAAGGATGCTCTCTTATTCATTAAAATAATTATCTTTTTGTCTAGACTAACAATGCCTTGAAGGTTAAGACAATAACTAATTCATAGCTCTATCACCACTTTTAAAGTATTTCATAAATGATATTCTTATGCCCAGAATATTTTCATGAAAGGAAACCTCCTTAAAATGGGGGAGACAAATAGCATTTTACAATTATGATTTTATGTTTACTTATCTGAAACAAATTATTTTTTTTTCCTTTCTCTTACTCTTGGGAAAGTTAGGAGGTTAACTGATCATTAAAAATCATTTTGTAGTAATTTATACACTCTGCAAATATCTACTCCAGATAGTCAAGAATTTCAAAAAGAAAAGATAAAATGTTAACTGCTTCCTTTTGTATGTTTTCCCAGTTAAAACAGTAATTTAGAAAAAATGGTTTAACTGTGAATTTGGCTAATCATGTTGGATTCTACTTGAGAAAGACTAGAGACTCAGAGCTTGGAATTGGTTCAAGAGTCTTAAAATATGCCTAATAAATAGATTAGTCTTTGGACAAATTAGAATAATTTAATTTTGACTTAAAACATTTTAGAATAATTTAGTTTTAGCTTAAAACTCCATGTCTTCTCCCTGGTTTTATAACGATGTAAAAATAATGGTTGCACCATATTTTAATTAGTATAAGATTTGAGTTCAATCTGTAATAATTTCTATTTTTAAAATTTCCTTCATTAGCATCATGGATATTGGAAGGTATAGTTTTTTTTCAGAAAATTTTAAATTGGGAAAAATATAAAAATATTTTAATAAGAAAATTGAATTGACTGATTTTTTAAAGAGTTTTATCTTGTTAACTTTATAATGCTAGAAACCACAATATGGTCTCGTTTAAATTGTTTATCCAGACCTTTAGTCACTTTAAGATTTTAAGCTAATGTCAAATTGTGTTATTTAATATATAATGTATAGCTACCTGGATAATTTCTCGGTAAGAAAAATATAACACTTTGGTCTTTAAACATAGTTTTACATTTCCTTTGCTATTTATTTTTATACTAGAGGCCTGGTGCATGAAATTCATGCATATGGGAGTCCCTCAGCCCAGCCTGCACCCTCTCCAATTCAGGACCCCTCAGGGATTGTCCTACTGATGGTTTAGGCCCATTCCCACAGGGCAATCAGATGTCTCTCTCACAATCCAGGACCACTAGCTCCTAACCACTTTCCTGCCTGCCTGCCTGCCTGCCTGCCTGATCACCCCTAACTGCCTCTGCTTGCCAGCCTGATCGTCCCCTAACTGCCCCCCTGCCAGCTTGGCTGACCCCAAACTGCTCCCCAGCCAGTCAAATCACCCCTAACCACCTCTGCCTCAGCCCCCACCACTGTGGCTTTGTCTGGAAGGACATCTGGAAGGATGTCCAAAAGACATCCAGTCTAATCAGCATATTACCCTTTTATTAGTATAGATAGTGAATGACTATAGATTAAGGAGATATGTCAATAACTTTAAATAATATTAAATACATTGAGTTTACCATCTTAACATTTATTAAAGTAAAATAAAATATATGCTCATAAAAAACTTAGGTATATTAATCTTGGTTTCCTATTTTCTAGTTTTCTTATGTGTCTGAAAAAAAATTAAGTTGGTTAATTTTGTTACAAGTGGTAATTAATAAAACTGGCTATGAAGAAATCATCATATCCTATATAATAAAGAGGGAATATGCAAATTGACCATAACTCCAGTCAATTTGCACCCACAGCTGAGGCTAAGTTCCCATAACGAGCCTTAAGGAGCAATCAGCAGGGACCTGAGGCTGTGCGCCCACCCACCTCCTGCATGGGGCTTGACAGGGGACCTCAGGTCATGCCTTCCACCCACAGGGCTTGACAGGAGACCTCAGGCTGCTCCCCCGCCCTGGCACAAGGCCAGAGGAACTCAGGCTGCACCCTCTTCCCTGGCATCAGGCCGGGGGACCTCAGGCCATGCCCCCCGCCCTGGCACCAGGCCAGGAGACCTGAGGCTGTGCTCCCTACCCAGCAGGACTTGATGGGGGCCCTCAAGGTGTGCCCTCTGCTCTGGTGCTGGTCCAGGGGACCTCAGGCCATGCCCCCCACTCCAGCATGAGACCGGGGACCTCAGGCTGTGCCCTCTGCCCCGTCACCAGGCTGGGGGATCACAGCCCACTCCCTCCACCCAGCAGGGCTTGATGGGGGACCTCAGGCAGTGCCCCCCTGCCCTGGCATCCAGGGGACCTGAGGCTGCATCCCCCACTTGGCAGGGCTTGACAGGGTGGGACCGGCTGGGTCTGGATCTCGCCCAATGAAGGGGGGCCATCCAGGTTTGGATCTTGAGCTATTTTGAGGTGCATGTGGGTGGTTGAAGACTTGACTCTGGGTTCCGTGGTGCACCCCAGACTCTTACAGAAGGAAGATTTTCATATACTTTTTACTAATTTTCTTTAATCTCTGACACTTCTCTTATAGAGAAAGGGCAAATAGCAATATTAAAATATGTCCTCTAATTAATCCCCTTTTAATGTGCACGAATTTCGTGCACTGGGCCACTAGTGTATATATGAAAATAAATAAGAATTGTTTTGTTTAAAGTATTTTATTGATATTTATTTATTTATACATTTATTTATATAAGCATATAAATTTATATATAAACATATAAATAAATTTTATATATGTAACCATATAAATTTGGCATATGTAAATATATAAATAAATTTATTTACACAATAAAATTCCCTTTTTTGGTGCACAGTTCTGAGATTTAACATATGCACAGATTCTTGTAAGCTCCACATAAACAGAATATAGAATAATTTCAAAACTCTCCTAAAATTTCCTCTTACTTCCCAAAATGTAGTTAGTCTCCCCTCATACCTAAGCCTGATAACCACTGCTCCTCTGTCCCTATAGTTTTGCCTTTTTCAGAACATCATAAACATTTAACCTTTTAAGATTGATTTCTTTCGCTTAGTATAAAACATTTGCGATGCAATCACAGTGTGTGTATTGAAAGTTCATCACCTTTTATATCTGAGAATTATTCCACAGCTTGTTTATTCATTCACCCATTGAAGAACATTTAGTTTGTTTCTTGTTTGGGGCAATTATGAATAATTTTATTTTAATCATTTGTGTCCAGACTTGTGTAGACACAAATTTCTCTAAAATAAGTACCTAGGAGACAGATGTGAAAGGTGTTTATAATAAACTTTAAGAGACTAAATCCTACAGACAATGATGAATTCATGGACTGTGGAACTTACTTATACAGAAGAATCTCATTTCTCAGAATTTCCAACTTTTTTCAGTATATCTTCATGATCTGGCAGATTAATTTTTTGTTGTTGTAGTATAACATACATATAAAAAGTTCAGATATCGTAAGCGCTCAGCTGAAAGAAGTTCACAAAATGAACAAAAGTGTAATCAGAATCCAGATTGTGAAGTAGAATGTAATCAGTACTCCAGATGGCCTCCCTCAAGCTCTCTTCTTCCCAACAAAGGTAACCACTAAACTCACTTCTACCAGTGACCTGTTTGAAAACCTTGGACAGAGAACCTGTAATAGTTGGGGGGGAAAACAATAATAGGCTCATAGAAAATTTTTAAAAAGTTTAAACAAAAAATATGCCACTTAAGAACTCAGAGGAAATGTACTAGAAATAAAATAACCACTTGGTTCAACTGTGATGATTGTTACTACAATTATCATAATATAATCACTGATTACTGCTTTACCCAAAAATTATGATAACTTTTGAGTTCTCTGAAGGGGCCCAATAAGTAGCAATCATCTTCCCAACCTGAGTTCTGAGTAAACTGAGAAGTAAAACAAAAGAATGGCAGAGAGAAGTTAAGGTGTCACCTTTATCATAACTGTAGCATCAAGTCTTTTTGCAAAGTGGAGTTAACACAGAACCAGACTTGGGGAGGCTTACCCCTCAGGTGTAGGCAGTGCTGGATGGAGGTAGGTTTTCTCACATGAGTTCCTGGGGTTGCTCATTTAGGCAAAAGTAGTCCCCTCCAGCCAGCAGGTGCCTGTTTTCCATATAACATCACTAGATTTTCAAAGTTTCCTTTAGGAAGTAGTTTAGTTTAATAAGGAAGAAAGTTTATCTCCAATTCTTCTGGTAAAAAGAAAACCATTCTAGGCATTATTCATGTAGGAGTATGTTTTAATTAAGATATAGCTAGTGCTATAAAAAACAAACTCCTAATGTCTCAAACACAATGTAAATTGATTCCTTGTTCAGTAACAGTCCAAATCATATGTTCCTCATCAACAGACACAGCTTTGACATTTTCCGCACATGGCTTCCAAGGTTGCACTAGCCATCTCAGCTAGAGAAACAAGTGAGGGAGGTTCTTATGGGCCAGGCCTGGAAGGGTCTTTCATCATTTCCACTCACCTTCAGCCAGCTGGAGACCTAATTGCAAAGGAAGCTGGGAAATGTAGTCTAGCTATGAGTGCAGAAAGAAGAGGAGACTGAATTTTGGTGAACAGCTATCAATGTCTGCCACTGGACGTAGGGTTCAGTTGGGCAAAACCTTATCTGTTTCCCATTGCCTCCTGTGCCTGACACATAGTAGAAAGAGAGAGAGAGAGAGAGAGTGTCAAACTTTTCCAAAATAGCTGTTCCATTTTGCATTACTACCAGATATGATGTCAGTTCTAGGTTGTTGTTTTCAGATGCCCATTATTGCATTGTAAAAGTTCCATACTCCTAACGTGTGAATAGATTTGATCATAAATAGAAATTGAATTCAGCAAATGACTTCTCTGCATCTATTGATATGAAATACAGCTATTGGTATTACATTAGTAGGTGCAATATCAATGATGAATTACATTGGTGGATTTTTGAGTGGTGAACCAGACTTGGTTGACTTTTAAGATAAACTCCATTTGGTCATGATGTATTGTTCTTTGATATTATGCTGGATTCAATTTGTTATTTTTTGTTGAGGATCTTTGGAATTATATTTATGAGAGATATTGGTCTATAGTTTTCTTCTCCTGCATTGCCTTTATCTGGTTTTGGTCTCAGGATAGTGCCATCTACATAAAATGAATTATAAAATAGTATGTATGTTTTATGGAAGAAATTGTGCAAAATTAGTGTTATTTTTTTGCCAAAAATGTGTGGTAACATACACCAATAAAGTTGTCTGGGCCTGGAGTTTTTTGGAATATTTTAAACTATTAATTCAGTTCTTTAAATAGATATGAAACTCTTCAGGTTCTCTATTTCTTCTTATTTCTGTCTTTCAAAAAAATCAGTCAGTTTCATGTAGGCTGTCAAATTTATGTGCATAGAGTTATTTAAAGCAATCCTTTATTATTGTTTCAATATCTATGAGAGTATGCAGTCCTGCCAACACCTTGATTTTGGACTTTTTGATGGGGAGTAAATTTCCGTTGTTTTAAGCCACCAGGTTTGCAGTAATTTCTTATAGAAATTAGTTTCCAAGGACCACTTACACTAGTCCTTGGAAACTAATACACCCAGATATTTATTATTTCAGTTACTCCTCTCTTCTACCCGAAGAGCTATTAGCATTTCTTTTAAGCCATGGTTTTAAGTCAGTAAATTGTCTTTGTTTCCCTTCACCTGAGAATATGTTTCATTCCTAACGGATATTTTCACTGGCTATAGAATTTTGGGTTGACAGTCTGTTCTTGCAGCACTTAAAAAAAAAATGTTGTTGTACTATTTTCTGATCTCCTGGTTTCTGATGAGAAATCTTCAGTCATTTGAATTGTTGGCACTTTTCAATGGCTGTTTTCAAGAATTTTCATTTTCATATTTGGTTTTCAGAAGCTTGATTACTTTGTGTTTGGAAGGAAGATTTCCTTAAGTTTATCCTGTTTGGAATTTGCTGTGCTTGTTGGTTGTCAATTTTATTTTCCCTCACCAAAAGTGAATTTCTTTGCTCAGTAATAGTTTCCATTTTTATCACTAAGATTCTTCTCTAAATTTTTGGCATAGTCCTCATTTGTTCTAATAAATGGTTTGTATTTTTGAGAATAAAAAAAGTTACTAATAACCATTTACTTATACTCATATTAGTGAAACTAAATGAATTATATTAAGTTTACATAACAAAATATTTCAAAAACTACATTTTTATGTTTAAAAAACAAAGTAATGTTCATGTACACAGATTGGTGTAATTGTCTAAAAAAGACTTAAATTTAGGTTACTCAATTTCAGCAACTATGTGAACTGGGGATAGTCATAGTACATTTTAAGGCACAAACCAAAAGGCCCTGGAGTTTTCTCAGTGTCCTCACTGCTCATAATGTGTTCTTCCTCCCAGAGTAAGGCTATATACTTACACATTTATTGCTTTACACTTCAAGAGAGAATTTCCCCATATTCCATTCTGCTAATTCTTTAGGACATTTAGTCTTTAAAAGAGACATCACAGAAAAACTGTCCTTTTGGCTTAGTGAAGAAAACTTTTCTAGGGTCTATTAATAATTAATATAAATCTGGCTGATGTGGCTCAGTGGTTGATTGTCAACCTATAAACAAGTGGTTGATTGTCAACCTATAAACATGCCCCAGTTATAGGCTCAATCCCCGATGGGGGAAAAAGGAGTTCAAGAAGCAGCTGATCAATGATTCTCTCTCAACATTGATGTTTCTATATATCTCTCCCTCTCTCTTCCTCTCTGACATCAATAAAAATATTTAAAAATAATTAATTCAAGAGGAAAACTATAGGGTGTGGACTCTTAGACCTATGTTTTAACTAATCAGATATAATTTATTTCTGAAACAGTGAAAACCTGTCCCAGCCAGATTTCAAGCTTAGGATCCTTAGGAATCCTCCAGAAGGTCATGATGTTAGGGGTTGAACAGCTTATAACAAAGACCTTCAGATCAAGGAGACTTGATCTATAATAGTAGGCAGTTTCCATTTAAGACTGATAAGCAAGATCCAGATGATCAGAACTACTGATTCCCATGCTTTTATTTGCATTATTTTGTCCCCTATTTCCCTAGATATTTTCTTTCTTCTTTCCTGGTCTAAGATTCCTGATTATGAGTAGACACTTATTAACTCTGATATATGTACAGTTTCTATACTTAATAATTTTTGCATACACATATATATTTCTGGCATGATTCCAATATTTGCTTATAATTTGATTGTGATTTGGTTAAAGCATAAAATCAAACTGGCTGTTGGGTTTGTACTCATTTTATTGGGGATGCTACCCAGCTTCATTTGGTGCTATTTCCTCATTATAAATCAGACAAAACAAACTCCTTGTTAATCCCTGTTAATTGGACCCAACCATCAAGCAACTTATTTAAGTGGCAAATATCACAATAGGCCATATAGAAATCTAAAGTTCCTACTATGTCAAACCTAGTCAGGAGTGTTCCTTTTCCTGTAGAAAAAAAAATAGTACACAGAGGAGCTAGCCTACATAACCAAGCTTTCACAGATATAGAGCATAGAAAAAGCTAGGTAACCCATGGAATAGATTGAAAAGTTACCTCACTTTTATAGACCTTGCAATAAAGATGCATTATTTAGGCTAAACCCTCATGTGTGTCCAGTTTACAGATTTCAGTCCAATAGTCTTTTGTCCTTCAAATTCAATACTACTTGTTAGGGGCTATGTCATGATCTGCTTTCAGTGAAATACTCATGTGTGGATGTTAAATAGAATTGGCCTGTCACCAGGCAATGGAATTTGTGCCAGGCCTATTCTACTTAACACTTATATATGAATATTTGAAGCACAAAAGACTATTGGCTGCATTCTGAAATCTGTAAACTGGACAGGCATCTCTAATGTCAGTAAACTTCAAGCTAGTTCTTAATATTACCCTTGGTCTATTCTGACCCACCAATTTCCCTTCTAAAAAAAATAGACATTTAGATAATTTAATCCAAAAAGTAAAACATTCTGAGCTTCAATTGACATTTAAAAATATCCTTTCAGTACGCCAAATTTAGGGTTTGATATCTGGTCAAGGCACATACCAGAAGAAAGCAAATTGATGTTTGTCCTCCTCTCTCTCAAACAGAAAATAAATAAAAACAATCACTGAAGGAATATTTTAGACGGCTTTCTTCTTACATGAGGCTTGAAAAGTAGGCAGAATTCCACAAGCAATGGTACAGAGACTATCAGGAGAATGACAATATTACTGAGGCTATAGAACTCCTCACCTAAGAGGTTCATAAATTTGGACAGGTGGTTGTTCAAAATTAAGGCCTTTCAAGGTGGAGCATGTGCTGACTTAGGACATAGGGACAGAATGTTGTCCTTACATTGCAACAGACCTCTGTTGGATCTCCATTATTAAATTATCTAGAAAGCAAACATAAAAATCATAAAATTATGTGATTTGGCTAATATCCCTATATCTGGTTGCGTGGCTTGTGCAGATTGGAAATGGTATCAGTTCTCCTGATTTAATTGGCCATTTTTGGCTCCTGCCTTAGAAGTTATTACAAGCTCATAGCATAACTGTTCTCTTAGTAATTGTCCATGTTGCAACTCTCATTTGTTCTCCAGGGTCTTAAATTATGCTGTGCAGTCACTGTTCCATCAAATGGTCTAAAGATGCTCCTCCAACAAAATGAATAAGAAAATCTGTTACTAGTAGAGTTTGGAATGACTACCCTCAGAAACTTTTCACATGACCACAACACATCAAACAGTGATATAAATCTTGAACAATCACATCCGTAGGTGATAATGGTCTATCCTGCAGCCTAGGCAGAGAAAAAAACAAAAGGAATCCTAACAACTGAAAGCAACATAAGTCCCCGTCTTTATTTTAAACCCAGACACATTTTCCCATTCCTGTGTTCAACAACATCGGGGCAGAGCAAAAATGACTACTTGCTTGCTCCAGGATTACATGCTCTCAAGAAGCTAAGCCTGTAAACCAATTTAACAGTTTACTTATCAAAACTAGCAATTTGTTTATCCAAACTCTCTTCAATATCTGCATCTGCTGTGCCCGTCAATCCAGTTATTATATCATAAGCTTTTCCCAATCCCAACAAAGTTACCCACCTTGCAGGACTCAGTTTGAAATCTCCTAAATTGGTTGACTCTAAACCAGCCGTTCTCAACCCTTTGGCGGTCTAACGACCCTTTCACAGGGGTCACCTAAGACTATCCTGCATATCAGATATTTACACTACGATTCATAACATTAGCAACATTACAGTTATGAAGTAGCAGCGAAAATCATTTTATGATTGGAGGTCACAACATGAGGCACTGTTTTAAAGGGCCAAAAGGTTGAGAACCACTGCACCCTATAAATACACTTCCATAATTTCTCCACTTCGAGAAGCTATTGATATAGTTTTTCAAGTTGGTGTTCTCCCTCACGGCTGTAAGTCTAATAAACTTAGTCTTTTTTGTTGCTGTTGTTAATCCTCATCTGAGAATATTTTTTCCCTTGACATTTTGAGAGAGTAGAGGGAAAAGAAGAGAGAACAGAGAAGGAGAAAGAAACATCAATGTGAGAGACATATCAGTTGGTTGCCTCCCACATGTGCCCTAACCAGGGCCAGAGATAAAACCTACAATTCAGATGCATGCCCTTGACCAGGAATCAAACCCATGACCCTTCAGTCCAGAGGCCAATGTTCTAACCACTGAGCACATCAGTCAGGGCAATAACGAGTCTTAGTTGATCAGTAGGCTTCTCTAGTGGTCTACTAGGGTGTAGATAGTTGTCACTACTAAACTTTTATCAAAATGGGCCTTTGTCCTGACTGGTTTTTTAATATCTCTTAAATTCTCTGAAATTCATAGAAAACTTTCATCCCCTTTGGTGATCCTCACCTCTATGGCTTATCCCCTAGCCATGAGCAGTACAGTGAAATGCAGATAAAGCTTATGGAAAACAGAAGATGAGAAGATTACTCATTGTCCTACTTCTCTGCCCAACCTACAAAGTTCTACTTTGTTTATATGCAGACATGGAGAGGTATCCCTGGCTGTTTTCTGAGGGGAGGGGCAGAAAACTCTATGTTCCTCCACCAATTTCACAGTCTCCAGATTCTCAGTCCAAATACTTGATGGTGTCTTTCTTTTCGAAGACTCATCCCCATCTTTGTTAAAGCAAGTGTCCCTGGCCCTAAATTTTTCTGATTTTGGGTTTCTTGTCTTCCTTCCCCATCAACTTTCCATGACATAGTGTGGGAGAGCATAAAAAGTCTAGCCTCATAGTGTTCCTTTCTTACATCTTTACAAACTCTCCTGAAGCCCTAATTGCCCATACTTATTCAATTGAGTCAAAATTTATCTCCAGAAAGTTTACAATAAGGGCACATGATAATGCCCGCCCCCCTCCTTGTAAGACTGCTTCACAGCCTTAGGTTACAACCTGAGTCTTTGGAGCTGCTAAGCTAATTAGGGCCAAATAACTATATAACATTATTATCAACTGCAATAAAGTACTTTTGTATCTTTTAAAAATACTATGAACTGACCTCATTTTATTTTATTTCATCGAGAAGAGACATTTCAGTGCCCAGCTTCTTTCTTCTAGGTATGGAGGAGAAGGGATGGGAGGGAGAGATAGGAGGTCTCTGCTCTTTTTGAGGGTTCCTATTCAGCTAGGTTGCTATGCAAGTCCAGGTCTATTATTACTGACTAAAGGCCTGGTGCACGAATTTGTGCACTGCACAAGTGGGGTTAGCTATGGGAGCACACTGACCACCAGGTCAGCTTCTGTGTTGAGCATCTGCCCCCTGTGTTGCATTGCATAGCAACTGGTCATTCAGTTAACCAGTTGTATATAGATGATCTGCTACTTCAAGCACAGTCACATATTTAACTTTTCACGAGCAAAAAGTGCCTTTCTTTTGTTGGGAGAAGCAACTCAATCTACTAGGCTCTTCTATTAGGGCAACAGTGTTTACTGAGATGCGACTGGCATTTAAGCAGCTCAATGAATACTGTTAAATTTATGTTCTTCCTCATAATACTTAGGACAATTTAAATTTAATTTATTTGGAAGATTACTCAGTGCATCTTTACCCATTAAATATATTTCTCCTAATGTCAGGAAGCATACATACAGTATGCTTTTTTGTTATATAATCAGTGGTTTTGGTGTATAACTGGTGTTGCCTGGTAGACTCTCACTAGGATATAGAAAATCCCCAGTAAAGACCTAAAATATGTGAATAAAAGAAACTGCTCAAATAGAAAGAAAACCAATCATCTGTAGGCAATGCTTCCTAAATTATGCCTGTTCTCACAAGTATGCCATGCAATGAGAAAAATAAGTAGACCAGAGTAAATTTTCATAATGTTACACAGTTTATACTATATTTTATTCCACTCTCTTGGTTTTAAAGGGCTTCCCCTCCTTTTGTGAAATGGTGGCATTAATATATGACAGTTTTTTGTGTTTGTGATTTTTAACTTGATATTACTTGGAAAATTAAAATTGGCAACACTATCTCAGTCATCCAACTTCACTTTATTTTAATAATTTTCTTCTTTGTGAACTCTGAAAGTTTGGGAACTACTCATCTAGGCATGTCATAGTATAATTTCCAAAAAATTAAAATCATGACTCTCATGCAAATATGTAGTGTACAAATGTCAAAGATTTTGTTGAACTCATTAATGAATGAATCAGCAGGATGGTAAACCTATTTCAAAGGAGAATATAGGAGTTTGAAAGAGAGTTACCAAAAGAAAGCTGAAATAAGACTGCTAAATGATATACAGGGCAATGAAACTGTAACCTTTAGGGGTTTTCTTTTCCATAGGACAAAAACCATTAGAATCTCTTCCAGAAAAAAAAAAAAAGTAATTTGCTTCTTATCAAGTTAACATGCAGCTTTATGGAATCTGGGCCTTGGTCAATAATAAATAATAAGAATGACAGAAGACTAAGATTGGCTTCTTAGACAATCTCTAGTATGAGTTTGGAAGGTCATACTGTAATTTTCTGCCTTATTTCCAAGTTTTGGATAATTTTATTAAGAGGAACTTGTTTCTATTATTTGGATGAAGGTTACATATATATAAAGTGTGGATCTATAGATTTATAGATATGAAACTGAAAGGAAATAAAGCAAAAGTTAATAGTTATTATGACTTGGAAATAGTATTATCAGTGTATTAATTTGAGGGGGCTGCCATAACAAAGTATTCACAAACTGAATGGCTTACACAACAATGTGTTGCCTCATAGTTCTGGAGGCTAGCATTCCATGATCAAGTTGTCAACAGGGCTACATTCCCTCTGAAGGCTCCAGGGAGGAACTCTTCCTTGCTTCTTCCTAGTTTCTGCAGTTGCCAGCAGCCCTTGGCATTCAAAGCCCTTAGCTTTGTAGTAGGCAGTTAGAACGACATGAGTAGAGTAGGAACCATAAACCAGGTACTAAAGGTCACCAGGGCTGAAAACCCCAGAGGACCTAGCAATGGACAATTGTAAGATGGGACCTCACCCCCAGGGTGACCTTTCCTCCCCTATCATATCCTTAGTCATGCTGTTTGGATCTCCTGATCTCTCATCTCTCTAGGCATGTGGTAGGTCCCATTAGAGGAGGAACAATGGGGCTGAAAAATAGCCTCCTACAAGTCCTTGCACAACACTCCCTTAAGCATTAAGCACTAGAGATAACATCTAGGTCTCAGCTGTGTTTCAGCTCCAGGCCCAGAAAAGCAGTGAGGCCTGGCAGGGTGATGTCGTGGCTGACATCAGGTCCTACTGTGATGACTAATGACCCTTTGCCCTGCAGCCAACCAATCAGTAAAGACCGCAACCCTGAAATAAACTAACTAGAAAGCTAATGAATATTCATACTTCAGCCTTTCCCCTCTGCTTCCCTCCAGGAGCATATATACTTGTTTTCTCTCTCCTAATCTCCAAGGCCCTTCTTTTGTCTTAGTAACTTGTTTCCTGAACCCACACAGTCCAGCTGGCTCATTTCTTCCTTGACTCTCTCCTTCTACCTCTATGACTTTCTAAAAAACTAGAGGCTTGATGCACAAAATTCTTGCAAGAGTAGGCCTTCCTTCCCTTGCCTGCCAGCACCAGCTTCCCTCTGGCACCTTGGACCCGGACTTCCCTTGCAGCCCCAGCTTTCTCTGGAAGGTTGTCCAAAAGGATGTCTTGTCTAATATTACACTTTTATTATTATAGATTTTCTGCATGTATTTAATTCTTGGCTCTGAATTCTTTCTTAGCCAGGACTCAAGTACTGAGGTTACTGAAACAAGGTCCTGTAACATTCTGGGACCATTTCATTGCCAACAGCTTTATCATTGCAATCTCTGCCTTCATCTTCACATGGACATGTTAAATTATCTTCTTAATTTTTTAAACTTTATTTCTTAGTGGTGTCCTAGGGTTTATCATACATATCTTAACTTCTGATAAGTTAATCCTATATAATAAAAGTCTAATATGCTGTCTGGTCATCTGGTTGTCTGTTCAAACAATCAAAGAGTAATATGCTAATGATATGCTAAGGCCACTCAACCACTCACTATGATGTGCACTGACCACCAGGGGGCAGATGCTCTGACTGGTAGGTTAGCTTGTTGCTGGGGTCCAGCCAATTGGGACTGAGCGAGATGAGCTGGACATGCCCTGGAGCCATCCCTCGGTTGGTCCCCATCTGACCAATATCCCATGTCCCTCCCTGGCCCCAACAGTGCACCAGTGGGGTCCCTTGGCCTGGCCCGTGCCCTTTCACAATCTGGGAACCCTTGAGGGGTGTCGGAGAGCCAGTTTTGGCCCGATCCCACAAGCCAGGCTGAGGAACCCCACTGGTGCATGAATTCGTGCACTGGGCCTCTAACTAATTGGTATCATTAGATTTACAATAATTTAATTTCTGTTATTGTTAAGTGTATTGCATGTTCAGAATCCAACATTACATTATTATAATTATTAATTTATATAATTTTATGATTATTAAAAAGCTGAGAAGAGATAGCCAAGCATATAGTTATAGAACTGTTATATTAACCTTCTCATTTGCCATTTCTGGCTATCTTCACTTGTTCCTGTGGATTTGAGTCATCATCTAGTGACTCGCTTTAACTGCAGTGTAACCTTGCTCCCACCTGCCTTCTTTGTGCTACACTTTTATTGGCAAATATATTGCATTTCTATGTGTTATAAGTTCAACAATACAATTTCGTGGATATGTTCTTTTACAGTTGCTTTTAAATCAATTAAGAAAAGATGGAAGAAGAAATATGCATTTATACCGTCTCATAATTGCACAATTACCTTTATCATTGCTATTTGTTTTTTCATTTAGATTCAAATCACTATTTTGGATCACAGGCAGTTTCTGTTTCCTGTTTTTTTATCCTTTGCATAGGTCACACTTTCCTGTTCTTTGAATGTCTCATAATTTTTTTTTTGAAATTGGATGTTTTAAGTAATATGTTGTAGCAACACTGGATACTGATTCCCCTTCCCCTCTCTGGAGCTTGTTTTATTGTTATTATTGTTGTTTGCTTCTTTATCTGTTCAATGACTTGGATAGAGAACATCAGTGAATTCCATTTCCCCTGCAGTATGAAACCTCTGATATTGCTCCTTGGAGGGAACAGCTTTGGATATGCACACAGTCAGCCTGAGATGACAGCAGTTTTAGCAGAACTTCTTTTTTTTATTATTGAATTTATTGGGGAACAGGTTTCAAGGGGACAGTTCAATAGACTGTCATCTATACACTGCATCCTTTGGCCTATTGACCCCAAGAAGTTTCTTTCAGTCCTGATCCCCAAACCCTCTTTGTCCATCTCCAGTTATCTCCAACTTGGCTTTGCCTCTGATAGTCTATTGTCTGGATCTACATGTTTTATATATATATATATACTAGTGATCCAATGCACGGGTTCATGCACATTGAAAGGAAATTAATTAGAAGGTGACTGGTGGGTGGAACTGGGCGAGATGGGCTGGACATGCCCTGGAGCCAACCTCTCAGTGTCCCTCCCTGGCCAGCCACACCTGGGGCAGTACCGAGCCTTGAAGGCCATCTGCGGAATGAGCAGAGTCCCTCTGGCAGTTGAAGTCCCTCAGCCTGGCCTGCAGGGATCAGACCTAAACCAACTCTCTGACATCCCTAAGGAGTCCTGCAGTGTGAGAGGGCACTCTGCAAAGTTGCTGTCATACAGGATGTGGAATGCAAATGCAAGTGTGCAATAAAACAGATTTTGTTTTACTGGCCAACAGCACCCAGCAACAACACAACTCAAGGCCAAAGGTGGAATCGAGTGGCTTCACGAGAAATCAGGCTCCCTCCTCTCTAGTTTCAGGGTGCATCACCCAAGAAACACTGCTGCCAAGTCACTGCAGCTCAGCAACTCCTGAATTGAGAGTTTGCCCTCTGGTGGTCAGTGAGTGTCATAGCAAACTGTCAGATGGTTGGACACTTAGCATATTAGCCTTTTATATATACAGACTAGAGGCGCAATGCACCAAATTCGTGCAAGGGCCTTGGCCCCAATCCCTGCCGCTGCAGCCGTGGGGCCTATGCCATCTCTGCTGTGGCCCCCGTCTACTGTGGCTTTGTCCAGAAGGAAGGATGTCCAGGAAGATGTCCAGTCTAATTAGCATATTATTCTTTTGTTATTACAGATTAGAGCCCTGGTGTATGAATTCATGCACCAGTGAGGTTCCTCAGCCTGACCTGCAGGATCAGGCCAAAATCAGCTCTCCGACATCCTCTGAGGGGTCTCAGATTGCGTGAGGGCACATGGCAGGCCAAAGGACCCCACTGTTGCACAATCCAGGCTGGAAAGGGACACAAGAGGTTGACCAGCTGGGGAGGTACCACAGGAGGGCTCCAGGGCATGTCTGGCCTGTCTCACTCAGTCCCAATTGGCTGGACCCCAGCAGCAAGCTAAATTACCAGTTGGAATGCCTGCCCCCTGGTAGTCAGTGCATGTCATAGTGAACGGTTGAGCAACCTTAGCATATCATTAGCATAGTATGCTTTGATTGGTTAAATGGACTACTGAACGACCAGACATTTAGTATATTAGGCTTTTATTATATAGGATGTCTGTGTGTGTGTGTGTGTGTATGTGTGTCTGTTATTTTGCTTAATCCCTTCACTGTCTCTTTCTCTAATCTCTCTGTTAAGCTGTCTGCCTCTTTTGGCCTCAAACCAAGTTCAGATTCCATTAATTGCTGACTGATTGCTATTACTGACTGATTGCACTATCATCTTTGATAATGCCCCAGGGCATAAATTGTTCTACAGTCTGATCTAATTGACTTTGGGCCCTTTCTTAGGAACACTTTTGGAAGACAGTTTTGAAATTTGTTCTGGCCCCAGGAGAACTCACTATTAACTGTCTCTTTTGCTGATTCTCTCTGGTAAACTAGCTGGCCACTGCTTTAGGCAGTTGCTGTCACAGATGTATCAACTTCCTCTTAATTATTTACCACCAAAATCTTCAGTCTTTGAGAGCACTTTTAGGCTTGAACTTCCCCACACTGTATTTCAAATAGAATCACTTCCTTTAGGGAAAGCTTTGTAGCTGTCTGTTCTTATGGATGGCCTCTCTGCTTGGGGAAAAAAAAAAAAAAGTATCAGAGCCCATGTGCTGGGCCCTGAGCAGGTCTTCTCAGTTTGCCTCTCTTGGAATGGAACTTGCACCTGAGTAGTGGGTCGGAGGGAAAGTAATCCAGGCCCCAGGATTCTTAGCCTGCCATGCCTCGGTAGAACTTCCTCCCTGTGAACAGAGGCCAGATTAAAAGAGGGCACTCCTGATCTCTCAGCCAAATTCACTAGGAATTTAGTCTCTGAACTCAGAGTAAGAGAGTATGGCAGGCTGTGCCTCCATGTGAGATACTGAATCCTTTGACTGGGAGTTTAGGAAAGAGGACTTCCTTCATCTTGGCCATACTTATACAGTGTGGAATTTCAATCATAATGTACTGTCAGTGGAAATGAAAGAATGGGTCGTGAAATGTGGGAAAAGAAAGCGACACTATAATACTTTCAATAATAAAGATAAGTTTTTTAAAGAAAGAAAAGAAGCCCAGCCAGCATTGCTCAGTGGTTGAGCATCAACCTATGAACCTGGAGGTCACAGTTCAATTCCCAGTCAGATCACATGCCCAGGTTGCAGTCTCTATCCTCAGGTGCGGGGAGTGCAGGAGGCAGTAGATCGATGATTCTCTCTCAACATTGATGTTTCTATCTTTCTCCCTGCTTCCTCCCTAAAATCAATAAAAAAATATTTTTTTAAAGAAAAGAAAATGATATTAACAAAATTATAAATTTTGATGATCTAAAAAACAAATTTCTAGAAAAACAAGTCAGAAAAATTATATGGCCAATCAAGATCACATAAGTAAAATGACCTTTTTTATTATATTACTAGAGGCCCAGTGCAAAATTCATGCATGCGTGGAGTCCCATGGCCTGGCCAGTGTCGAGGCCTATTGGAGGTCTGGCCAGCCAGGGGTAGGGACTGCAGGAGGTTGGTCAGCTGGGGGTGGGGGGAGGTGGAGGGGCTGTGGGAGTTTGGCTGCTGGGGGGAAGCGGAGGGGAGGGGCGTAGGAGGTTGGTTGTGGAAGCGCATTGACCACCAGGGAGCAGTTCCTGTGTTGATCGTCTGCTCCCTGGTGGTCAGTGTACATCATAGCAACTGGTTGACTGGATGTTCTGGTCATTCGATCATAATGGTCACATAGGCTTTTATAAATATAGACTAGAGGCCCGGTGCACAAAATTTGTGCATGGGAAGGGGGAGTCACTCATCCTGGCCTGCTCCTTTTTGCAATCTGAGGACTCTTTGGGGGATGGTCAACTGCCAGTTTAGACCTGATCAGGCCTAAACTGGCAGTCGGACATCCCTCTTGCAATCCGGGACTGCTGGCTCCTAACTGCTCGCCTGCCTGCCTGATCACTTCTAACCCCTCTGCCTGCCAGCCTGGTCACCCCTAACTACTTGCCTGCCTGCCTGATTGCCTATAACCACTCTGCCTGCCTGCCTGCCTGGTCTCCCCTAACTGCCTCTGCCTCGGCCTTCACCCACCGTGGTGGCCAGCTCTGCCTTGGCCCCCACTGCTGTGGCTTTGTCCAGAAGGTCATCCAGAAGGATGTCCAGAATAATGTCTGGAAGGTCATCTGGCTGTCCATTCTAATTAGCACATTATCCTTTTTTTATTATAGTCTAGAGGTCTGGTGCACGAATTCATGGATCTTTGGGGTTCCTCAGCCTGTCTTGCAAGATCAGGCAAAACCGGCTCTCTGACATCCTCCAAGGTGTCTCTGATTGTGAAGGGGCACAAGCCAGGGCAAAGGAACCCACTGGTGCACAATCGGGGCCAGGGAGGGACACAGTTAGCCAGCCAGGGAGGGACAGTGGAAGGGCTCCAGGGCATCTCGCTCATTACAAATTGGCTGGACCCCAGCAGCAAGCTAACGTACCAGTCAGAGAATATGCTCCCTGTTGGTCACTCCACATCATAACTGGTCAACCAGTCAACCAGTCGACTGTCTGCCTTATGGTGATCAGTGCATGTCACAGCAAGCAATTGAGCAGCCTTAGCATAACATTAGCATATTATGCTTTGATTGGTTGAAGCGCCGACCAAACGACAGGACACTTAGTAAACTAGGCTTTTATTATATAGAACTAGAAGCCTGGTGCATGAAATTCATGCACTGGGGTTGGGGTCCTCAGCCCAGCCTGCCCCCTCTCACATATTGGGAACCCTCAGAGGATGTCCTACTGATGGCTTAGGCCAACTCCCTGCTCCCCTTGGAGAGCAGGCCTAAGCCGCAGTATGACATCCCTTTGAGGGAGGTGACCAGGCTAATCAGGGGAAGCCACCAGCGCCATCACCCTGTTGCTGCAGCTACTGCCAGTCACTGCAGCCACCAAGGTGTTTTAATCAACACAGACGCCAGTCACTTCACCATGAAAAAATGACAACTTTCTTGAGGCATTTTCAAGATGTGTCTTTCATAGGATATGACATTTCTTTCTTTCTTTTTTTATCCTCACCTGAGGATATGTTTGCATTGATTTTTAGAGAATGTGGAAGAGAAGGGAAAAACAGAGACAAACATCAAAGTGAGAGGAACACTTTGATTGGTTGCCTCCTGCATATGCCCTGACCTGGGCCCTGGCCAGGGAGGAGCCTGAAACCTAGGTACATGGCCTTGGTCAGAATTGAACCCAGACCCTGCAGTCAGCAGGCTGAGGAATTATGCACTGAATCAAGCTGGCTAGGGCAAGATATGACATTTCTTAGCCCTCCAGCAGTGGACCTTCATTTTTTTTCCCTCCAGGAGTGTGGTGGAACCCTAGATTGCCTTTAGGGATTCTTATTACCAAAGTTACTAAGAATATTACCAGTGGCATAGAGGGAGCTTAGCCAATGAGCAGTCAGAAAAGGTGTTTCCTCTGTACTTCACTCCGATCACCAGCTCTATTCCTGCTCCTCCAATCCCAGCTCCATCCCTGCCCAGGCCTGTAACCTCTGGCCAAGGATGCAGGCCTGGGCAGGGGACCCCCCAGACCCCTTAAATTGCCAGCTCTGACCCTGCCCAGGCTTGGGCAGAAGATCTTCAAGCCCCTCCAATTTCTGGCTTCACAGAGCCCAGGCCTCTGCAATCACTGGCTCTGATCCTGCCCCGTGCCATCGCCAGCTCTGCCTTTGCCCCATTGGCAGCCTCTGGCCTGGGCAGGTGACCCCCAGGCCCCTGCAATCACGAGCTTCGCCCTGGCCCCACTGCAGCCTGTGGCCAAGGCTATAGGCCTGGTCAGAGGACCCCCAGACCCCTGCATTGCTGGCTCTGCCCAGGCCCAGACCCCTGCGATTGCAGGCTCTGCCCCTGCCCAGGCCCTGAGATCACCAGCTCCACCCCTGCCCCATTGCACCCTCTGGCCAAGGCTATAGGCCTGGGCAGGGTAACCCTAGGCTCCTCTGATTGCTGGCTCTGCAGAGCCCAGGGCTCTGTGCTCTCAAGCTTTGCCCCTGCCCAGGCCTGAGACCTCTGGCCCAGGCCTTATGTCTGGGTAGAGCACCCTTATACCCCTCTAATCACCAGCTCTTCCCCTGCCCCCTGCGATCTCTGGCCTTGCCCCTGTCCAGGCCTGAGAAGGGGGCCCCCAGCCCCCTCTGATCACCTGTTCAGCCCCTCAGGCCCCCCGCCTCCCCCATCACCTGCCTGGCTAACAGGCCTGACCACTTCAGTGGCAGGGCTGAGCCAGATTGGGAGCCGCCATCTTGTGGCTATGGGTGCTGCCATCTTGTGGCTATGGGGGAAGCCATCTTTGTGACAGAGTGATGCATAATTTTCATATTACTCATAAAAGAGTAATATGATAAGATACTAGATAAAATACTAGAGACCTGGTGCACAGATTCATGTACTGGTGGGGTCCCTCATCCTGACCTGTGCCCTCTCACAATCCAGGACTCCTTGGGGGATGTCAGACTACTGGTTTCGGCTCGATTTCTGCAGGCCAGGCCAAGGGACACCACCAGTGCACAAATCCATGCACCAGTTCTCTAGTATGCATATAAAATCTTTAGTTACTCTCTTCCTGCCCTCCCCCCTACCCACTTCCCTCTGAGATTCGTCAGTCTATTCCATATTTCCATGCTTGTATGTTGAGTGTCTGCCCCCTGGTGGTCAGTGTGTGTCATAGCTACTGGTTGAATGGTGAACTGTTACTTAGGCTTTTAAATACATAGATAAAAATTTGACACCAAAGTACTGTATTTTTTTCAAATTGACATTGTTGCTCATTCTGTGTCTCATTCCTAATCCTGACTGCCCTAACTTCCAGGTCTCTGGCCCTTCACAGTCCTCCCTGGACCTCTTCCCATGCTAGTCTCCAATTGTGTAGCCTTTGCTACCTAACCACCCAATGGGAGCATCACACCTCCTCAAACTTCTACCTCACTCTGTCATTAGTAAACGTTTTGTAGAGCACCTACTATGTGCTACGTGAACAAAAGACGAATTAAAAAAAAAAAAAAAAAGAATGGGTTATGAATTAAGTGCCACAGAGCCTTGTTATTTTTAACAAGTTTGAGTAAAATTTCTTAAATAAATCTTTCTTCATTTGTTGTACGCCTTCAGCACATATACCAAAGACTGAAATTTTTTTAAAAATTATTTTTGCCATTTTATGTTTGTTTTCCTAGGGAGCAGATCCTTAGAACTCTTCCTTGTTACCATTCCTGATGTTTGCTTTTCATAATTAGCTGTTCATTTGTTTTCCATTGCAAACCTGAACTCACACATAGTAGTTATTAATATGGTGAAAAGTAAGTGTCTTACTAATATTGAGTTCTTGTGACATTTTTCATTCAAAATATTTAAAGAGTGGACAAGATGACATTTCAGACTTACTTACTTTTTCTTCTCACTTCATATGAACAGTGCCAATATTTAATAGAATACGATTAGAAAAAATTGTTTCAAAAGATCCTCTATGTTTATAGAATCATAAAAATGTTTGAAAGTCTATGC
Organism: Murina feae; assembly: GCA_004026665.1. Taxonomy (NCBI): domain Eukaryota; kingdom Metazoa; phylum Chordata; class Mammalia; order Chiroptera; family Vespertilionidae; genus Murina; species Murina feae. Next base: position 56,856 of record PVJC01002147.1, on the reverse strand, counting down.
TTAAAACAAAAGCAGACAGTGGTTGGGAGTTGAAAGTGAATATTAATGAGACATAGGTGCAAACCCAAAATTTCCTTTGTGAGTCAATTCAACCACAAGAGCTGATCCAATTGTATATCTACCTTAATATTCTTTAATATGGTAGTCAAATCAGCTGGCAAAGAATCTATATCGGAATAGAAAGCCACGGTTTAAAACAAGTATATTGCAATGACATTCATCAATTCATTTAATGCATTAGAAGTGGTTTCATTTCAGAAAATGAAAAAAATCTCATGGTAGAGATTTTATACTTGAATGTGAAAGAAGAGACATACTTTAGGACATTTTCCCATTTACTAGTATGTTTTCATTTATTTGTAGTCTTTGTGATGTGCTAAATGATTTTCAGTTTACAAAATATGGCACCTATAAATATGCTTTAATTACTCATTTAGTTCAATCCTTTAGTCAACAAATACTTATTGAATAAATACTAAGCCAAACTGTTCTAAATTATGAGAATCTGGCAATGTATAAGACAGACAAGATTCCTTTTCTCTTGAGTTCATACTCTAATTATTATCTACACTAATAGAAGAGAAAGATGCAAATTGACCATATCATCTTGATGCCCACCAGCCAATCAGGAATGCATATGGAAATTAACCCAATAAATATGGCTGGTTAATTTGCATACACAGGTGCTGAGTGGCTGGGGGTGGGACAGGACTCGTGTTCTGCGGCGCCCTAGCTGCTCCAGGCCTCTGGGCAGCATGGGAAGGCAGAAAAGCAGCTCCAGGCCAGAATGAAGACAGAAAGGAGGCTCTGGCCAGAGCGAAGGTGGTGCCAGCAGCCAGGGAAAGGAAGGACCATTCTTACATGAATCTTCATGCATTGGGCATTTAGTCTTAAAATAAATATATAAATTTGGAAATGTATTATGTTTTGCATTGTATGCTAAGGCACACTGTTTAGATGCTCTTATCAGAGATAATACACTGAAGTGTTAGCTGCTGATATTGCATAGCCACATCTCTCCCTTGAAATTACTCTCTGTGTAAGGGACCCATCTCATCCAAAGTTACAATATCTGCCCTAGGACAGCCTACATTCAATGTCTGGTTAATACAAAGTATAAAACCTGTTGTTCAGAGTTATTTGTGGATAACTCTGAAGAGCTGTCTCAGCTCCAGTGATCCCCCAAAGGGTCATCTGAGACTTCTGATATAATTTTATCACAGTAGAATTTCTGTATCTATCTAGTTCTGCTTTCTGTACTTCTTTATAGGCATTTTTCTTGAGGGAAATTACCAATAAACATCCTACACATAAAACTTCATCTCAGATCTGTTTTCATAAAACTCAACATGAGATGGTGGGCACCAGAAATGATCCTAGAAAGGGGACTCTAAGTGCTACTTTGATCTGCATCACATGCTGAAAGGTAGAAAAAAGCTAAAGTCAGTCCAATAACATAATTTTAAGGGTAGTAAGACTTCAGAGAACGTTGAACTCTAACCCTGGCAGCATTGCTACACCAGAGAAAAGGCTTCAATTAAGAAGTGGGACCCTATGGGCAAAGGATCTAAATAAAGAGTTTTCAAAAGAGGACATATAGAAGGCCCAGAGACATATGAAAACATGCTCAAAGTCACTAACCATCTGAGAGATGCAAATAAAAACAACAATGAGATATCGTCTCACACCTATCAGAATGGTTGTCATCAACAAATCAACAAATGACCTGGCAAGAATGTGGAGAAAAAGAAACCCTCCTGCACTGCTGGTGGGAATGCAGACTGGTGCAGCCACTGTGGAAGACAATATGGAGTTTCCTCAAAAAACTAAAAATGAAACTCTCATTTGACCCAGTGATCCCACTTCTAGGAATATATCCCAAGAAACTAGAAACACCAACCAGAAAGGACATATGCATCCCTATGTTCATAGCAGCACAATTCACCATAGCTAAGATTTGGAAACAGCCTAAGTGTCCATCAGTAGATGAATGGATTAAAAAACTGTAGTACATCTACACAATTGAATACTATGCCACCATAAAAAAGAAAGAACTTTTACCATTTTCAGCTGAGCATTATGTTAAGTTAAATAAGCCAGTCAGAGAAAGATAAATATTACATGATCTCACTTATATGTGGGATATAATGATCGACATAATTTGATGAACAAGAATAGATCCAGAGACAAATGGTAGGGGAGCAGGGGGAGGGGAACAAGGGGTTAGAGAGCAACCAAAGGACTTGTATGCATGCATATTAGCATAACCAATAGACACAGACACTGGGGCAGTGGGGGCTTGTCCAGAGTGGGAATGGCTGGGAGGGGGAGATCAATTGAGGGGGGAGTCACCTTTAGACAATAAAAATAAATAAATAAATTGAATGAAAGACAAAAAAGAAGGGGGACCATAAAAGTAAGAATGAGGATATCTGGGTCCATACAATGGAGAACTTTGAAACCCAAATCTAGCTGAGCCTTATGAGCCAGTAAATGTCTCAACTCTTCTCTTAAAAGATACCCTGTCTCTTGCTTACAGATGATGCAAAGATTTATTCTTGAAAGACAACACATTATCTCTCAGGATTTATCCCTACCTATAAAAACCTAGTTTAAAAAAAAAAATCTTGGAGTCCATTCAAGGAATTGTTGAGCCTGGGAAAAGAAGAAAAGACACTAAACACTGAGCATGCAGGGCAATCCAGCGTGAACTGGTAGGGGCCAGGAGAGTGTATATGGGACAAGAAAATCAGATTTTTGGATTAAGAGATGCAAATTATAAAGATAGGTAAGGGAGAATTTATTGAGAGGAGGGTACTCTCCTATAACACTGAATTTAACACCCTACCAAAAGTTGTATGAGATGTGATACCATCTGCCAGGATGGCTTTTGGCAGCTGGGAGAAAGTTGTGGCCCATACTACATGACGGGAACTACATGCTAGAGCTGCTAGGACAGACATTGAGGGGATAAGTCAAAAGGCTCAGAGAACACAGCATGCAAGGATGGATATACTTCTCAAGGTCTAAGATCCTACCAGCCAACTATATTCCATGAGAAGACCCAAAGAACATCCCATTTACCAAAGGAATGTGCTGGTAAGATGGACACCAGCATCACTGAAAAATGCGGTCTCTTTGGGCCATGACTAACAGTAGGAAGTACTATTACAGAGCCAAACCCTTAGTGTCATTGATGATGACAGTATCATGGACTAAATCATGGAATGGTATGGGCCAGGTAGTAATAGAAGTGAAGTGGGAATAACTGCCATAATGAACAGCAAGGTTGGGAGAGCAGCTAGGAGGGACTGGATTATAAGGTTCTATGGTGAAGGCTTATAAAACATTTACTCACAGGTATAAGATGAATGGGCAACCAGTAAGAACACTGCTAAATATTTAAAATCAAAAGTGCTTAGGAGTGTGTGAGCAGAAAGATGAGGCCAATTATCCCAAAGAAATGTATAACCCTTTTCCAAGTTTCCAAACCTGAGCCACTCTTCAGGCCTAAAACCCATGGATGGAATGATAGGCTGGGTTCCTATGAAGAAGGACCCTGCAACAGCATAACAGATGTATATAATAGTGATCCTTTCACATTGGTGAAGCTTTTAAGGCACAAGTGGCTAAGAACATCCCTTTGAAAGTAAAGGGTAAATCATTGCACCTTGCTCTTCCCAGCATTAAGGAGGAAGCATAAAGCTTGCTAGGCCTCTGACTTCTAGAGACAGCATTTTCCATAGTTGGCAATAGTGCTCCAACCCATTTATTGTACTAATAGAGGCCCAGTGCATGAAATTTGTGCATGGGGATGGGGGGAATGGGGTGGGCTGTCCTTCACCCCAGCCCGCACCCTCTCCAATCTGGGACCCCTTGGGGGATGTCCAACTGCCCCTCACAATCCAGGACAGCTGGCTCCCAACCGCTCACCTGCCTGCCTGCCTGATTGCCCCTAACCATCTTCCTTCCAGCCTGATCGCCCCCTAACTGCTCCCCTGCTGGCCTGATTAACACCTAACTGCTTCCCTGCTGGCCTGGCCTCCAACTGCCCTCTCTGCCAACCTGATGGCCCTCAATGCCCTCCCCTGCTGGCCTGATGGTCCCCAACTGCCATCTCCTGCCAACCTGATCACCCATAACTGCCTTCCCCTGCTGCAACCTGCCTCCTCCACCAGGACCAGCCTCCTTCACACCACATAGAGCCATGAGATCCCCAGGTCTCACTACATGGAGCAGCCACTGTGCCCTGCCTCTGCTGTGCACATGGCCATCTTGTGGTGGCCATCTTGTAATGACATCACTCGAGGGTGTTACACAAGGGTGTGACACCTCCTAGGCTTTTATTATATAGAATAAGGAAGGCTTACAACTTTCAGTGGAATCTGTGGTAGGTCCAGACTGTGGTATAATCAGCGCACAGTAACTAAGGGTTTGCCCAGCAGACCCTAGGTTACTAAGGGTATCTCTGATGGAAAAAGACAACCCATGGAGTTTAGGGAAGCCACAGTAAAAAAATTGCAATATAGAAACTCTAAGGTCTGGATAAAATCCATACCACCTGCAGCAAATTAGTATCCATCATTTGAGAAAAAACTTCTGGTGTGCTGTTGGGCCCTGGTAGTGAAAAACATCTGACCATGTGGTAAGAGCAGCCCATCATGAGCTGAATTCATTCAGACCCATCAAGTCATAAGGTCAGGCAGCCCAGCTGCAATCCACAAGATGAAAATAGGATCAGTTATAACCAGTTATGAGCATGGCCAGAGGGCATTAAAATTTACCCATAGGTGACCCAGACCTCCACATCATTTACTATTATCTCATTGGCAACTCTTTCTCAGATCATACCTATGCCACATCAGGGTGGTGGGAGTCTTTGATGGCCACCACTAAAGGAGAAAAACAGCTGAGTTTGGATGATGGATTGAGATGAGCTGAAAATAGACTGCTGCTACACCACAGCACCATGCTGGGGTGATTTGTGTATTAGTTTCCTAGGATTGCCATGACAATGAGTGGCTTAAAACAACAAACATTTATTCTTTCACAAGTCTGGAAGCTAGAAGTTCAAAGGCAAGGCCACGCTTCTCCTAGAGGCTCTAAGAAAGAGTCCTTCCTTGATTCTTCCAGCTTCTGTTGGTTGCTGGCAATTCTCAGTGTTCCTTGGCTTATGGCATCACAATTCTGATCTCATCCTGTGTCTGTCTTCTTCCCCATGTGTCTATGTCTCCAAATATCCCTCTTCTTAAAAGAACACTTATCACTTGGATAGAGCCCTCCTTAGTTTACTATGAGCTCATCCTAATGATTATATCTACTAAGACACTGTTTTCAAATAAGGTAACATTCACAAGGACTAGAGGATAAGACATCAGTATGTCATCTGGGAGACACAATTCAATTTAACCTATAACCCCTTAAGAGACGTAAATGGAAAAAAAAAGTGGTACATTTACACAATGGAATACTATGAAGCTATAAAAAAGAAGGATCTCTTACCCTTTGAGACAGCATGGAGAGACCTGGAGAGCATTATTCTAAGTGAAATAAGCCAGCCAGAGAAAGACAAGCATCACATGATCTCATTTATGTGTGGAATCTAATGAACAAAATAGACCTAGGGACATTGAAGCATGCAACAGACTGACATTTCATAGGGAAGCCATATATGCATGGCTCCTCGACACAGACAATAGGGCAATAAAAGATTGGGGACGGGGCCAGAGTAGGATGGAAGGATTCAATGGGGGGGAAATGGGGACATCTATAATACTTTCAACAATAACGCTAATTTTTTTTAAAAAGAGAGACATAAATGAGAGAAAATCCTCCACTGCTTCATACCATGTCCTAGGACATTATATCAGTTCTTCAGAGAAATAGAACCAATAGGATATACGTAAAAAGAACCTTACTATTATAGGAGTTGGCTCACATGAATATGGAGGCCAAGAAGTCTCATGATGTGCAATGTTAAGCTGGAGAACTAGGAAAGCTGGAGTGTAACTTAATGTGAGTCCGAAGACGTGAGAATTGAGGGTGTGGGGCATGCTGACGATCAGAGAGTCCTGGTTTGAGTCTAAACATTCAAGAACCAAGAATGGTGATGTCCAAGGGCAAGAGAAGATAAAGGTGTTAGCTACAGTAGAGAGCAAATGCTGTATTCAGGCCCTCGATGGATGGATGATGGATGATGCCTGCACACTGATGCCTACACTCAGTCTACAGATTCAGATATGAATCTCATCCAGAAATACCTCAAACACAAACCCAGAAATAATGTTCTCAGATATCTGGCATGCCTACACCCAAAGTTAACCACCTACTTACAGTGTAGAAAGAGAAGTGGCCAAGGCCATTTGGACTTCTTGTATGACTTTACTTCTTTGGAGAGATACATCTGGAGGTTTGGGTTTGTATGTGGGGAAAGAAGGCCACTGAGACCTATATTTTTCTCAAAGAAACTACACTGCTCAATATACTTAATTTTTTCCCCAAAGTGGCCAAAACTACAAATAATTATACATACTATATATTGTTGTCAGTTTTTATCCTATGTATATGTCTTCAAGGCTTGGAAGAATAGGAGGATTTGGTCAACACTCCTTTCCTCACTATGAATCCCTAAGGGATGTATACACCCACGAGACAGAGACAAACAAAGCAAAGCACCCGTTTCTTGTTAGCAAGACTTGTTCCTGAAACCCCAGTGCACAGAGCTCTGGCTATCTGGGTTTGCCTCCCTGTGGCCTTAATCTCCAAACCCAAATCTCATGTTATAACCATTTTCTTACAAGCCACATGGAACACAGACTAAAAAAGTGAACCGTATAAAGTATATACAAAAAAAAAATAGCTCAGGTGAACAGATCTTTCATGTGGGAGTCACTCTACGGGAAGAAGAAGTTGACACCAGTGTGCAAAGAGAGCTCATTCCTTTAGACAACGTATCACTTTGGAAGCAGGAACAGAACAGGGAAAGCACATGCACAGAACCCTGAAATGCACAGTGACCACAGTTCACCAATGTACCTGACCCAATTAGAGTCCTTGAATCTAAGCATCCAGATTAATAAACCTTTGCTTGGGAAAATTTAAGAATGAGAGGTGAAAGGGAAGAGCAAAGGCTTACATATCTGCCTTCTCCAAGAGGACTGCACATTTCACATATTGTATTTATTTTGTACTAATTGTCTCTATAAATACAATCCAGTCTTTTACATCTACTGGTTTTATTTTTGGCTCAGAAAATAAATCTCTGTATGTTTGTGTTCTCTTCCCAAGCACATTATAAAATCCTGAAGAGAAAGAATTGTCTTTTGCTGTCTTTGCATCCTTCACAGTGTTGGGGATGTGAAAGAATAAATAAAATTTTATAGATCATAATCATAGCAATTACATTTATCAATGTCTTTTGACTCACTGGGTAGTGTTTTAAGTGTCTTATACACATTAACTAATCTTGAAAACAATTCTACAAGGTATATACCTTAACATACCCACTTTATAGGTAAAGAATTGTGGCTCAGGAAATTCTATAACTTTTCTAAACTCATACAGCTTGAAAGTGGCAGAAGCAGGATTTGAATATTTATTCTGTACTAGAGGCCCAGTGCATTAAATTTGTGCACTCGGAGCCAGGGAGTACCTCAGCTCAACCTGTGCCCTTTCACAGTCCAGGAGCCCTGTGATTGATTGACCCAAAGAGGTAGGGTCCTGACTGGGACCCTGCAATGGATTGCCCCCATGGAGTGATTGTGGAGCCCTCTGATTGATTGCTCCACTGGCAATAGCCTGGGACTTCCTCTGCAGGCTGGTCATGTGATCAATTGCACTCCTCAGAAGGAAGCCCTGCCCATCCTTCGTAGCCCACCTGTTGGTGGCCGAGGCTTCCCTCTTTGGGGCGATTGTGCAGCCCCCTGACTGATCCATCTCCTCGCCAGCTGGTGGCCTGGAACTCCCTCTGCAGGGTGACCATGAGGCAATGCTCGGGCCCCTGACCAATCACATCGCACCCACCTTGGCTGGCCTGGTGTCAGTGGCTGTCACAGTGTGGTCTCTGGAAGGTCATCTGGACAGTCATTCTGCTATTTGGCTGTTCAGTCAATTTGCATATTATGCTTTTATTATTACAGATTGTATGATAAATATGAAACATTTACAGAAGAAGGGAAGATGACAGGGAAGGGCAGTCTACAACACGGGTAGTATATCAGAGCCCAGCTAAGAGAGCCGAACAAGTAGCAGATATATACATACATATTAAGAGATTTTTTTTAATTTTATTGATTTTAGAGAGGAAGAGAGAGAGAGAGAGGAAGACCAAGGAAGAGAGAGATAAAGAGAGAGAGAAGTGAGAGAGAAACATCAATCGATTGCCTCATGCACTCTTGGACATGAAACCTGGGTATGTGCCCAGACTGGGAATTGAACCTGCCACCTTTTGGTGTTTAGGACATCACTCCAACCAACTAAGTTACACCAGCCAAAGCAAGAGATTTTTTTTTAAACCAAGAATTGCCCTATACAATTATGGAGTCTGGCAGGCAGGAATTAGTAGGGCAGGCAGGAAAGGAAGATTCTGGGAAGACTTGCAACTCACAGTTCAGTTCAAAGCTTGTTGTCCTTAGATGGAAGTCAAGAAAGAAGATTCAGAGGGAAGGAAGACCAATCACAGACCCAGTTTCTCCCTAAGGGAAGGCCTAAGCCCTCTTTTAAAGACTTTCCAATTTATTAAATTATATGCACTTAGAATAATTCTCATTTTGGTTAAGTTAAAGTCAACTGATTAGGGACTTTAATCACACCTGCACAAACCCTTCAGAGCACAACCTAGATTATTGTTTCAATAAATAGCTGGAATAAAATACATATAAGCTCCAAAATTTCAGTTCTTTAACTCTTCAACCAGAAACATACTAGATAGGAAGTGATGAAGACAATTTTTCATCCTAGCCAAGTTGACAAAGGCCATCAAGGGAGGTAAGGGGATTCTACAGGCATAGGGCAGGGGCTAGGTGGGGGAGCAGCCAAGACAATCCTCATGGCAAGAACACAGAAAAGATGAATCACTCATGGCTTCTTTTAAAAAGATTTCTGAAAGTTGAGGACTCCAGTGCAAGATGACAATGGCAAATGTTCCGTGTTTACGGGAAAAGGGAGTGGGAAGGTACCTAGAGGATTTAGCACATGAAGCCCACAAGGCCAAAGGACAGGGAGAAGGTGATGGAGTGAGTCCCATTGTGGGGGCCAGGTGGAGATGGGACAAACCAAGAGCTCACTGTGTATGAAATTTTTAATTTGAACAACTGAATGCCCTAGCAGATACAGTCAGTTCTCATTATTTGTGGTAGGTATGTTCCATAAAGTCTCTGTGACCAATGAGTTAGCAGATATGGAGCCATTGCTCTTGGGGGTTAAGTTCCTTTGTATCTTTGGTCATACATACATTTTCATCATAACTGACCAATACATAACCTAGTTTTATGTGTTTTTTGTTTAAAGACACCTTATTTAACATATATTGTTGATTCATTAACATTGAACTTGCGTCCCACAGCACTATAACTCACACCTGAACAATGCTATGTAACACACATATTTCCCCCCTAAGGCACATCCCAGCCTCTTTATTTAGAAAATATTTTTTACTTGCGAGCCATATTAAATAGGAAAATTACCAACAAAAAGTACAAAACTGTCAAAAACATGGCACTAAAAAAACTGCAAAAGGGACACTTGTTTACAAATAAGAGATACCAGTAAAACAAGAAGGCAGAGCATCACCTTGATTGACAGTGGGGAATATGATCATCAGAGGAATCACATTTTTCACCATTCTGTTCATGGCCATGAATGACCACAGAAACACCATAAGTACATTTGGCATTACAAATAAATGTAGTGAACAAGTAAATTCACAAATATGGAATCTGAATAATGAAGATTGACTGTACTTATAAAGATTCACCTTTAGATTAATGTCAATGGTTAGAGATTCCCAGAGTTTGACACTGTTTATGACTCCATCTTAGACATTTTGTGATTAAGGCTACAGAATGCCAAACATTAAGCAAGCAATCCATTATCCATGCTTCTGAACCTACGGTGTCCAACATTGAAGCTCCTTGGCTTAAAGTCTGCTGATTGAGTCTATTTGTGGTTTTCATTTAACCACAGATGCTTCTCTGCTATCAAGTTTGGAGCTGTGGTTCATGGCCTCTTCTTTGTTTATTCTAAACTAGAGTTAAAATTTGTGCACGGCAGGGAGGGGGTCCTCTCAGACCAGCCTGCATCCTCTCTAACCTTGAAGCCCTTGGGGGATGTCCGGCTGCCAGTTTAGGCCCAAATCCCTAGGCAGTCAACATCCTTCTTACAATCTGGGATTGCTGACTCCTAACTGCTCACCTGTCTGCCTGTCTGATCACCCCTAACTGCCCCCCCTGCCAACCTGGTCACCCCCAACTTTCCCCCCCTGCCAGCCTGATTGTCCCTTAATAACTCCCCTCCCCCCACCGCTTATCTGGTCACCGCATGCAGCCTATTATTCAGTCATTTGGTCGTCCCTCACTAACCCCCTGCTGGCCTGGTCACCCCATGCAGTCTGCTGGTCATTACTGTTACTGTGACAGCATCCCAGACAATTTGCATATTCCTCTATTATTAGAATAGATACTTATAGTTTCTCCACTATTGCTGGACATGTAACAACTGCTTAGTTGTCTTGTTCTCATCAACTTTTACTACATGTGCAGTAAAAGATGACTTTCTGTGACTCTGCACCTGCACGAAGAAAAGTAACTTGTGAAAAACACTCTCAGGCTGATAAGTCTCACTCTACTAGTAAATGTATCCGTTCTAATCTAAAATCGGCTCTTCATGCTAACTAGCAATTCTAATTTCTCTACCCCATTCCTCTTGTCTTCTACTGAAATAGACAGTTATGCCATATCTCTGTTTTTTGTTTTAGTTTGCTTGGGATGACATAGCAAATACCATAGACTTGGTTGCTTAAACAATGGAAACTTATTTCTCACAGTTCTAAAGGCTGGTAAGTCCAAGATTAGGTTACCTCCAATGGTCAGGTTCTGGTGAGAGCTCTCATCATGACTTAGAGTTGGCCATCTTCTTCTGTCCCCACTTGGAGGAGAGAAATAGAGAGCAACTATCTTGTGTCTCTTCTTATGAGAGCACTAATTCCATCATGAGGGCCATGCCTCCATTTAAGTCTAATCACCTCCAAAAGGTCATTTTTCCAACCAAAATGGCTAAATTCAATGGTTAATGTTCAGTCCTCAATTAATTTGGGTTATTTGATACAATTTACACTTTACTCTGGACACATTTCTCTCACTTGGCCTCTGAATTATCCTTTCCCTCATTCACTGCTCTGGTTATCATTTCTTTATTCTTTTTTATGTCCCTGATCTCTAAACAGTAGTATATTCTATGTCTCCATCTTTGTTCTTCTCCTCTATATACCTACTCTTAATCTTATCTTTTATACCTTCTTATTGAGATGAGATTCCCAAATTTGGATCTATAATCTTGATCTCTTCCTTAATTCCAGATTCTTATTTCCACTACTTACATGTGATCTTCACTTGATTTCTAATGACATCTTGAAGTCCAAATATGAACTCCTCATCTACCCAAGAACCCTTTTTCTCTTCTTTCCTATCTCAATAAATTCCAACCAATCCATTAGCAAATCCTAGCACATTTATCTTCAAAATAACAGTGTATGTATCCTCCTTGGCTGCTACATATGTACTCTAATCATCATTCCCTCTAGACCAGATTATTGCATTGCCTCCTTACAGGTCTCACTGTCTCTGCCCTTCATTCCTGGGGGTGTGGTCTATACTCAACACACCCAGGGTCAGCATCATGGCTGTGAAACATGCAGTAACACAGCCCTACGTTAGGGCCAGTGCTCAGTTTTATGCTCTGCTGTCACCATCTTTAAATTCTTAATTTTTGAACAAAAGATCTTGTAGTTTCATTTTACACTCAGTCTTGCTACTATGCAGCCAGTCCTAAATACATATCCCATATCATTCAGAGGAAAAGGCAAAGCCCTAGAATGTCCTCCAGGGACCCACATGAACCCATCCCCACCCTACTTCCACGTCTCTGATCTCATATTCTGTCCCTCTGTCTTTTCTACACTCTATTCCAGCCTTTGCACATATTATCTCTCAGGAGTGATCTCCTCTGCCTTGCATGAATGGTAATCTCTCTGCTCCTTATTCCAAGACTCAGCTCAAACATTACCTCTTCCTAAAGCCTCCCCTCCCCCATCCCTCTGGGCTCAGTAGTGCTGATTCTCCGGCTCCTACAGTATATTGTAAAAGATAACAGTTATTTGCTTGTCTGACTCCTTTACTTAACTATGAGTTTCTGGAAGGCAATTTAAAAAAATAGTTCTTAGTAATATGTGGAGTAGTAGAAACAAGGTATACCTTTAGAATGCACAGAGCCAATGCATTCTTGATTTACAATGTATCTAATTTAAGAACCTTCTTTGTTCTGACAGTGATTTCAAAATTAACCTCGGCCAGTGTTACTCAGTGGTTGAGCATCAACCACTGAGGTCATGGACCAGGAGGCCATGGTGGTCAGGGCACATGCCCAGATTGCAGGCTCTATCCCCAGTGAGGGATGTGCAGGAGGCAGCCGATCAATGATTCTCTCTCATCATTGATATTTCTATTCCTCTCCACCTCTCCTTTTCTCTTTCTAAAATCAACAAAAACATATTTTAAATAATAATAATAATTAAGAAAACTCTGGAAGGATGGATAACCAACATGTGAATAATGATTACACCTGGATCATAAGGTTATTAATGTGGTTTTGTTTATCTGTATATTTCTATTTTTTTCTTGTTTCATGTGTCAGCAGATATTAAATATAAAATGCAAAATGATGATCATAATAATAAAAATAAAATATGTATCCCTTCATAAGAATTAAATAATGTTTATAAAGAAGATAAGATGAGACTTTTTTAGACACATTAGCATTCATACAAAAAAATGTTCAACATTCAATACAAAATATTTTTTTCTATGTTGTCTAGTTTTTTTTACAATGAACATGTTGCATTGTACTAAAAATATGCATTTTAAATATCAAAATAATTTTTAAAATGTTTTAAACAGTCAAAAAGAAAATTAAAAAAAGAAAATAAGTGTGTCTGGTGAATTCATTTCAGTTTTTATAGTAACACTGAATAGCCCAAACAAAAGACACATGATTTGAATCTATCACAAGTTCATTTGGCTCACTCATTATTCCAGGAAGGTGATACTCTCTTTGTATTACTACTATCATAAACACTTGTAGAAAACAATGGTCTTTGAATGGTGGTAAGGTTTTGCATTGGTTTCTTATATTCCTAACATATCAAGGGCAAGGTCTTTTGCTATGGGCTCATGCTGTAATGTCTGTCATGAGTGACATAGTCCATGAACATGGGGAGAAAAAAAAGAATGGAGCCCTGGCTGGTTTGGTTCAGTGGATAGAGTGTCAGCCTGCGGACTGAAGAGTCCCAGGTTTGATTCTGGTCAAGGGCATGTACCTTGCTTGCAGGCACATCCCCAGTGGGGGGTGTGCAAGAGGCAGCTGATCAATGTTTCTCTCTCATCAATGTTTCTAACTCTCTATCCCTTTCCCTTCCTCTCTGTAAAAAAATCAATAAAATATATTTAAAAAAGAAAGAATGGACTTAGAACAATCACCCATTGGTGTAGGTAGCTTATCTCTAAATAAATAAATAAATACATAAATAAATAAATAACCCAACTAAACCACCTGCTATAGAAATTGAATCCTGAATTCCTAGCACAAATAAACATTGACTCTTTTTTTCTTGGAGATGAAAATAAAAATAACATATCATTTTGGCTTTATATATTCTATGGTAACTCTTTTATTTAACTATAATTTGTGCAAACAACTTTCTTCTTTTTCTTTCTATATTATTTAATGCTAGATTCACTAATTAAGGAATACAATACAGTATTTTTATAATTGGGGATCATAAATGGGAATTATTTTGTATATTGTGACTCAAGTTTGTTAATTCATGTAGAGATTTTGTGCCTATTCTAAGGGATAATGGGAGATAGGAAGCCTGAGCTACATGTCTGATTTGATAATTTTAAAAAATTTGTTTGGCAAGGCAGAGTAAAATTAACAGTAATGATACTTATTTTCATAGTGCTTTTCATCTGATATTTCAAAACATCCATCATTTATAGGATAGTGGACCTTTGAACAATGTGAGTGTTAATGGCACCAATTCCAGCAGGTTTGAAAATTCCCATATGACATTTTTTGTTGTTAATTCTCACCTGAGGATTTTTTTTTTGTAGTTAAAGCTTAAACATAAGCCAATTTATTGATAAATTAGTTATTCTTTCCTACTAAGGATATTTATTTCATATTTTATTTTATTTATAGTTTTAAGGCAGTAAGGGGGAGAGTCCTATTTATTTATTTATTTATTTATTTTAATTTAAATTCTTTATTGTTTACAGTATTACATGTCTTCCTTTTCCCCCATTGACCTCTCCCCAGCCACTCCCACCCCCTAACTCATTCCCTCTCTGTGTCTATTGCTTACACTTATATGCATGCATACAAATCCTTTGGTTGATCTCTTAACCCCTCTTCTCCAACCTTCCCCTGTTTTCCTTCTGATGTTTGAAGGTCTGTTTGATGCTTCTCTGTCTCTGGATCTATCTTTGTTTATCAGTTTATGTTGTTCATTATATTCCACAAATGAGTGAGATCATGTGATATTTATCTTTCTTCAACTGGCTTATTTCGCTTAGCATAATGCTCTCCAGGTCCATCCATGCTGTTGTGAATGATAATTGTTCAACTGAGGATATTTTTTTTCATTGATTTTTAGAGACAGTGAAAGGGAGGGAAAGAAAGAGGGAGAGAGAGAAACATTGATTAGTTGCCTCCACACATGCCCCAACTGGAGCTAAGGATTGAATCTGCACCCAAGTACTTGTCCTTGCCTGGGAATCAAACCTGAGACCTTCAGCGCATGGGTCAATGCTCTAACCCTTAAATAATGTCGACCAAGGCCCCATATGACTTTTGACCCTACAGTCAGACCTTCCCATCTGCATCTGTAGATTCAACCAATCTCAGATAAGAAACAGTATTTTCAAAGAATATGCTGTATACCTGAAACCAGTTAAAAATAATATTGAAAGTTAACTGCAATTGAAAAAAGATAAACAAAAATGATTTTTGATCTTCTAGTGGGAATCTACAATTAGAAATGTGAAAATACTATTTTTGATCAACAGATGGGTGGATCCTCAGATGTGAAACTTGTGGCTATGAGAGGCTGACTGTACTTACTGAAAAAACTCTTCCTGTAAGTGGGCCCACTCAGTTCAAACCCATATTGTTCAAGGGTCAACTGCATTAGGCCTTGCTAACTCTGTGACAAAAGTGCTATATTTTAGAAATGTTTAAGTTTTTTTCATTTTTTGTCTTCTTAGATTTCTTGTGCCTTTGAAATTTTTAAAGAAATTATTATTTCTTCTTTTTTTTATTTTGATACTAGAGGCCCAGTGCATGAAATTCATGCACAGGGGCAGGGGAGGTCACTCAGCCCAGCCTGCACCTTCTCCAATCCAGGACCCCTCAGGGAATGTCCTACTGCCTCTCGCAATCCAGAACCCACTTTCCTGCCTGCCTGCCTGATCGCCCCTAACCCCTCTGCCTGTCTGCCTGATTGTCTCTAACCACCTCTGCCTGTCTGATCACCCCTAACTACCCCTGCCTGCCTGATCACCCCTAACCACTTCTGCCTGCCTGCCTGATCGCTCCTAACTGTCTCTGCCTCACCTTGCACCTGAGACCCAGGATTCCCTCCTCTGGCAGGTTGCAGGCACCTGAGATCTGGGCTTCCCTCCCTCTAGTTGGCTGCAGGCACCCAGGACCTGGGCCAGCTTCATCCGGGCTGACTGCAGCTGCAAGGGTCCATGCGCAGGCGGCTTCTCCTGGGCCATAGCTGCAGGGGCCCGGGACCGTGGGGCGAGTGGCTTGTCCCTCTCCTGGTCACAGCCTGGCTGGTCCCCGTTCCTCTCTAGTGAGTTCATTTGTGTCTGGCTGGTCCTTATTTCTCTCTCATGAGCTCATTTGTGTCTGGTTGGTTCCCATTCCTCTCTCCTCAGTGTTGAGTGTCTGAGCAGTTCCAGCACAAGGGTACAAGGGTGTGAGGGCATGAGACTGCAATGACTGCATATTAGCTCTTTATTATATAGATTTGCTTTATTACTGTGGTCTGGAACCAAGCCTGCAAGGTCTGCCTGCACATACCTTCATTTTATTTTATTTTATTTTATTTATTTATTTTATTTTACTTATTGTTTAAAGTATTACGAATATTAGTACATATGTCTCCTTTTCCCCCCATTGACCTCCCCTCAGACTCCCTTGGCCCCTGGCACATGCCCTCATTTCCTTTCCACCCACCAGTGTCTTGATAGAGAGGCAGCTTTGAGAATTTTTACGATGTAATTTAGTTTCTACAGTAGCACAAAAAGTGTATGCAGGTTATTAACCCAGAGTACAAAAAATAATTAATTAAAAACATTTTTAATATTTTTAACATCTATGCATCAAGCCCTGTGCCAGGCATGCTACATTTGATACTAGGTTATTAGAGCCTCACTAGAATCCTACAAAATAGATATACTTATTTTTACTATATATGGGCAGAAACCATATGTAGAATGGTTTAAGCTACCTAAAAGCTTTCAGCTAAAAAATCTGGATTGGAATCTGAATCTAGCTTGTGGGGTGTTTTTAAACACCCTGCCTGATTACTTTACAACTAGAAGGATATAGACGAAAAAGTGGAAGAGGCTTCTATTACTCAATTTTTTTCTTTTCCTCTTTTGTCTATTAATAATACCACAGTTTATTTTTAAAATGTTTGATTCAGAAGCAGGAATCAAGAATATTGACAGATGTTCTTCATAACAATTCATATCTTTGAATGGCACAGTGTAGATGGTCAGATGACTTAAAGGTATTGGTTTTATTTAGGTGAGTCAAAGTTCTGATGTTTTAGAGTAAGATAGTGTTTCCTAAAATATGCTCCATGTACCACCACTAAATGGTTTTAAATTAACATTTGAACATTTTACTAGTCATATAGTTTAAACATTTTAATACTTATTTTTAACATCAATCAGGAAACAAATTAACTAGCCAAAAAAACTTACTTTTATAGATATTATAACTTGCAATAAGTCCAAAATAGGTAGTGCCATCATAATACACTTCTCACAGACTAAGTTGGGTCATTCAACAAATCCATGAGTAAGCCAAACCTTCAATAACTAAAATTTCTGCTTTGGATGTAAGAATAGGATGAATGTTCTGATAGCTGTTATAGATTCTTATACACCAAATTTCCATTCTCATCATCATGTATGTTTTAGTAATATATCAATACATCACTTCTGGTGGGCAATCACAATTTACTATATAAATATAAACTATTGTAAGTATAATCTGTATTAGGCTTTTTATTTTTTAACTAGTGACCCAGTGCATGAAATTTGTGAACTGGGGGGGGGGATCCCTCAGCCCAGCCTGAACCCCCTCCAATAGGGGCCCCCTTAGGGGATGTCTGACTAAACTGGCAGTTGGACATCCCTCTCACAATCTGAGACCACTGGCTCCTAACCACTCACCTGCCTACCTGCCTGCCTGGTCGCCACTAACTGCCCTCCCCTGCCAGCCTGATCTCACCCCCAATGGTCCTCCCCTGCTGGCCTGATATCACCCATCTGCCCTCTCTGCCTTGGCCTCCACCACCATGGCTTTTTCCAGAAGGAAGTCAGACATCCAGAAGATGGCCAGTCGACCCAGCCTAATTAGCATATTACCCTTTTATTAGTATAGAGAGATTATATAGGATAGGATTGTTTAAATGGTGGGGGGAGCTTTTTTCAGCAGGAGGAGATGCTCTTGGCAGACAAAAATACATAATCTCTATATCTGGACTGATATGCACTATGCTGCCAAACCAGTCATTAAAAAATTGAACCATTTTCTTTCACCTTATACCAAATAGCTGTTGCCCTTAAAATTCCTCCTCAGCCCCCACCTTAGGTTCTGCCTTCACAGTTCACCCAGATTTGGTTCTGATTGGTTGGTTTCTATGCCAGTCAGCATCAAAAGCTCCACCACCTAGGCAGCCATTAGCTCCTCACAGTTCACCCAGATTTGGTTCTGATTGGTTGGTTTCTATGCCAGTCAGCGTCTCTGGGCCTATCTCCAGGCCTGATCAGAGTGGTGGGGCTGATCAGGAGCCCCCACAGAGGCCCAGAGAGAAAGAGAGGCACAGCTGATGGCCAGGCTCAGAGAGAAAGAGAGAGACAAGGGCTGATCAACATCTGTGACGGAGGCTACAGAGGAGACCTTGCTTCTCTGTCCAGGCCTGTCTCTAGGCTTGATCCACAGCCCCCTAGGCAGTCAGTGCTGAGTCACCATGGCAACCCAGCACTGACTGCAAGACTGACTTCCGGTCTGTCGAACCTTCCATCATTACAGACCCTGGGTTTTTATATATTAGGATTGACATGATGATGAGTAAAAGGTTTAAAAAATATTTTAGGCATAATAAAAGAGATTTAAAACAAAAGTGAGCACTAGTGGTAGTTATAAAGCCAAGTTAATGACTGCATCACCTGTTAGTGTTATAGAAATACCAGCTTCAACAACAAAAAATATTGTACAAATATGATAAAAATCATTTAAATGCTGTATTTCATTGCCAGCTGAAAGTGAATCTATTTCACAATGTGTTGTGTTCAGAAACACTGGTACTATAAGAAACTAAAAATGTCCAAATTAAAATAAAAGAACATTCAAGCATCCTAGAAACTAATATGCTATGTAATAAGGATAAGAATATAAATGCTTTATGGTGTTGTGAAATAATTGCTGAAACATGCAGAATCCTACTGACAAAGCAAAAAAAATGACTGATGAGGCACCTCTGTCAAATAAGAATTCACTTTAGAATTATAGATATGAACTGAAAGTAAAGCAACAATTATTACTCAGAGAATAACAAAGGCAATACAATTCTCTGCACACTGATGAATCCACGAACATTGTACTGTCAGAAAATCTTTTTAGAGGGGGATCTGGTATAACATGAATAAAGCCATCTATAAAAAATATTTTCAAAGCCAAATAATACACTGAAGAAAGGTTTTTAGAATTTATCAATGAATTCAGATAGTTAATAACAAAGACAGGAAGTGTCACTGGACTAAACAGAAGTTATCAAAGAAGATTGATTCAACAAGAAGACTTGAGTAATACAATTGAGTTTCTGCACATATACTTATAGCTGTTTCCAGAGAGAAATTCAAGTCAGTAGAGATATGCATAAAATTTTAAAAACGAATTTATTAAAATTGTCAATCATATGTAGGCCTCTGAGTTCTCAAAATTTGCTCAGGTTTTGTGAAAAAAAAATAGCATAAGTTAAAAAATCAGGAAATACTGTCATATGATTTGTTAGATTCCATCACTGCTGACAGGAACTCTTACATACCCATTCAAGTTTATATGCCCACAAAATATTGAATTTCTAGTCCTAATATGGTTGTATCTCAGATTCAATGTCTCTTACAGAATGATTTGAAATCCTACCAGCAACATGAATAGCCAAAAATACTTTGAAAAAGAACAAGTTCAAGGTTTTACACTACCTGATTTCAAAACTTACCATAACATTATAATAATTGAGATAGAATGGTATTGCCTCTTGAAAATCAATGGAACTAAAAATCTATAAAGAACCTTATCTTTATAATCAATAGTGTTTTGACAAAGATTCCCAGACACATTCTTTTCAATAAATGCTGCTGGGACAACTGAATGTCTTTATTGAAATTCCTTAACGTTCAAAATCTTTTGTGCTTATAATACAACTTTAAGAAAAATAAAAAGACAATCTACAGACCAGGAGAAAATATTTGTAAATCATATATATGATAAAGGATCTATACTGAGAATATACAAAGAATTTGTACAGTCCTATATAATAAAGAGTTAATATGCAAATGGTTGTCACACCCGCATGTCCTCACCCACTCGCTCCGGAGTCAGGAGACCAGAGGCCGGGCAGGGGGACCTAAGGCTGTATCCCCCTCCCCAGCATGGGGGCCAGGGGACCTCAGGCCATGCTCCCTGCCCTAGTGCCAGACTGGGGGACCTGAGGCTGCACTCCCTGCCCAGCGGCATTTGACGGGGAACTAGAGGCCTTGCCCCCCACTCTGTGAGGCTTGATGGGGGTGGGGCCGGGTAGGTCTGGGTCTTGTGTGATTTCAAGGCATGCATGACTGGGCAGGGACTTGAACCTGGGTCCCACGGCATGTCCCAGACTCTGACAGGAGGGAAATTTTCATATACATTTTACTAATTTTCTTTCACCTCTGAAACTTCTATTATAGAGAAAGAGTAAATACCAATATTAAAATATTTCCTCTAGGCTTTTGCAAAGATGGTGACCAGCAGGAAGGTAGAGAGGTAGACAGTGTGAGAGAGTGAGGGAACGATAAAGGAGTGTGTGGACATGTATGGTATGTGTGTGTATATGAGCTAGGGACAGTTAGATCCTGCAGGTCTTCCAAGGGGCAGTCTAACCAGGAAGCCTGAGATGGCGGAGTCCCACTGCCACTGCGGACACTTTGGGAGCAGCCAGCACAGCCACAGAGACTGCACCATCTTGAGAAACAGACTTCTTAAGACCAGGATCCTGGCCTCAGCACCACTCAGTCTGGTCTCAGACACAAACCAGGACCCTACAGCCACTGGGGACAGAGACCTGTGACCACAGCTGTAGACCCAGAGACACCAAGAATCCAGACATCCTATCTGCAGATGTCTGTGAGTCACAGAGACCATCCCCCCACCCACAAGCTTACAACAGCTCCATAGGAACTGCAAGACCCATCCCTCACACCGGCTGCAGCATTGCTATAGAAATTTGAACTTGAATGTGCACAGACTCTGGGAATCTATTCCCTGCAATGCAATTGGGTGACCAAACCCCACACCCACGCAGGGCAGCAGTGCCACCTGACTTTGATTCTGAGCAAGCACACATGGAAGTTTTCCTCAGCACAGGAGTGGACCTCCTGCCAACAAGGTGCTACTGGGCAACTGGTCCCCCAAGCAGACCAGGGACCCGGATTCTTCATGCATGAGAGGCAGCACTGAGCACCAGTGACTTGACTCTCTTTCTCATCTCATGCAGGCGGATTCCCAGTGCATTCACACTAAGAGTCAGTGACTCCAATTCTTGGTGCATGCACACACAAAGACCCTAATTCTCAGTGTGAGGCTGCTACAAGCAACAGAGACTCTGATACTCGACTCATGGTGCAGACACAGGGGAACTCTAACTCCTGACACATGCTAGGGAACTAATTTTTGGCACACACCAGCAGAGTCTCTGTTTCAGTGCTGCGCAGGCAGGGTCCCTGGTTCTAGGTGCGCACACCAGACCACACTGAGCACCAGTGACTCTGATCATGGCCAAGTGTGGCTCCCACCAACCCACAGCAGCCACTTGTTGTCAGAGCTCTTCAGGGACACTCGGGTAGTGCAAAGCTCCCACTGCACAAGGCTCAGGCCCACACAACTCAACATTTGAACCTTCTGGTGATAGCCAGAATGGGGAGATGACAAAATTCCGAGAGGAAAGAAAATGAGGAGTCGCCAAGAAAGGAAATAAGTGAAGTGGAAGCATACCATATGACAGAAAAAGAATTCAGAGTAATGGTTATACAGTTCATACACGGGATAGATAAGAAAATCAACAACCTATGCAAAAATCAGGAAGAAATGAAATGTGATCAAAAACTACAATCAAAAACACCATGGAAGGTTTCAACAGTAGACTAGAAGAAGCAGAGAACCAAATTACTGAGTTAGAAGATAAGGTAAATAAACAAGCTCAATCTGAACAGCAACTGGAGAAAAAAATTAAAAAGCAAGAGGAGAGCCTATCCCTTAGAGGACACCATGAAATGAAGTAAAAGATGTATAATAGGGCTAACAGATGGACAAGAAGAGCAGCAAAGATTAGAAAATCTATTGGAAGAAATAATGACAGAAAACTTCGCAGATATAAGGAAGAAAAAAATTACACAAGTACAGAGAGTCCCAAGAAAGATTAATCCCCAAAGGCCCACATGAAGACATGTCATAATAAAAATGGCAAATGTTCACAACAAAGAGTGAATTTTAAAGCTGCAAGAGAGAGACAGAGAGTTACCTACAAAGGATCCCCCATCATATTATCAAATGATTTCTCAACAGAAACACA
Source organism: Murina feae (assembly GCA_004026665.1). NCBI lineage: Eukaryota > Metazoa > Chordata > Mammalia > Chiroptera > Vespertilionidae > Murina > Murina feae. The sequence continues at coordinate 34,454 of PVJC01002147.1, read as the reverse complement.
TCAAGCTAGAAGCGAATGGAAGGAGGTATACAAAGTGATGCAAAGCAAAGGACTGAATTCAAGAATACTCTATCCAGCAAAACTATCAATGAAAATTGAAGGGGAAAGCAGGAGCTTTGCAGACAAAAAAAAAAGGTTAAGGGAGTTTATCACTACTAAGCCAGCAATGCAAGAAATGCTAAAGGAATGCTGTAAAAAGAAGAAATAGAAAGGATGGACGGAACACAGGCATAAAGTACAGAAATAGCTACAAACAAGTGCCAATCATTAACAATATTAAATGTGAATGTATTAAATGCTCCAAACAAAAAACATTTAGTAAGTGAATGGATAAGAAAACATGATATATATATATATATATATATATATATATATATTCTAATAAAAGAGTAATATGCAAATTAATCATCACTCCAAGACACCTAAGCCACGCCCCCAGCCAATCAGAGCAGCTGTATGCAAATTAATGCAGCCAAGATGGAGGCTGGCAGCCACGGAGCTAGAGCAAACAGGAGGCTTCTGTTGTAACTGCCTGCCTAGGTCGGCTGGGTCTCCGCTCATAGCAACAATGTTTCAATTATAGAAGCCACAGAGCTGAAGAAAACAGGAGGCTTCATAATCTGCCTAGGCCTCCGCTCAAGGTAACAAAGTTTCAATTATAGAAGATAAATAAACCCCAGAACCTGATTCCAGCCAGCCTCGCTGGGACCTTGGGTCAATGGGAGCTGTGGGCAGCCTGAAAATGGCCCTCAGCCCCTCACCCAGGCTGGTCGGCACGCCAGCAGGTGGACATCCCCTGAGGGGTCCCAGACTGTGAGAGGGCACAGGCCAGGCTGAGGGACCCCCCTGAGTGCACAAATTTTTGTGCACTGGGCCCCCCTAGTGTATATATATATATATATATATATATATATATATATATATATATAATCTCCTATAGGAGACCTACCTCAGAAGAAGAAACTCACATAGACTGAAAGTGAAGAGATAGAAAATATCTATCAGGCAAATGGAAATGAAAAGAAAAGGCTGGCATAGCGATACTTATATCCAACAAGGTAGCCTCAAAGTGAAGACCATAACCAGAGATAAGAAAGGCCACCTCATAATTCTAAAGGAATATATAAAACAAGAGGATATAACTCTGGTAAACACTTATACACCCAATGCAGGAGCACCCAAATACATAAAAAAAACTTCTGGAAGATATCAGGGGAGAGATTGACAGCAACACAATCATAGCAGAAGAATTTAATAACCCAGTAACATCAATGGATAAATCCTCTAGACAAAAAATTATTAAAGAAATATCAATCTTAAATGAAACACTAGATAAGATGGACTTAATTGACATTTTTAGAACATTCCACCCCAAAACTGCAAAATATACATTCTTCTCAAGCACACATGGAACATTCTCAAAGATAGACCACATACTGGGTCACAGGCAAAGTCTCTCCAAATTCAAGAGGATTGAAATCATACCAAGCATCTTCTCAGATCACAATGGTATAAAATTAGAAATCAACTACAGTAAAAACAACCACAAAAAAATCAAACAATTGGAGACTGGATAGCACACTATTAAACAATGAATGGATTAGCAAAGAGATAAAAGAAGAAATAAAACATATCGTGGAAACAAATGACAATGAAAACACAACAATCCAAAATCTTTGGGACACAGTGAAAGCAGTCCTGAGATGGAAGTTCATAGCATTACAGGCCTACCTCAAAAAACAAGAAAAACTTGTAATAAACCATCTAATTCTGCAACTTGAAGAATTAGAAAGAGAGCAGCAAGAAAAGCCCAGTGTCATCAGAAGGAAGGAAATAATAAAGATCAGAGCAGAAATAAATGACATAGACACCAAAAACAAAAATAAAAAACAACAACAATAATACAAAGGATCAATGAAACCAAGAGCTGGTTCTTTGAAAAGATAAACAAGATTGATGAACCTCTAGCCAGGCTCACCAAGAAGCAAAGAGAGAGGACCCAAATAAACAAAATCAGAAATGAAAAAGGTGAAATAACAACAGACCCCCACAGAAATATGAAAAATCATTTTAAAAAATGCTATGAGCAACTCTATTCCAACAAACTGGTCAACCCAGAAGAAATAGACATATTCCTAAAAAAATACAAACTTCCAAAACTCAACCAGGAGGAATAAAAAAAAAAAAATCTGTATAGGCCAATAACTATGAAGGAAATTGATGCAGTAATAAAAAAAACTTCCAACAAACAAAAGCCCTGGACCAGATGGCTTCACAGGGGAGTTTTATCTAAGATTAAAAGAAGAAATAAAACCTATTTTCCTCAGACTATTCAAAACAAATCAAGAGGAAGGAGCACTTCCTAGCTCTTTCTACAAAGTGAGTATTACCCTAATCCCCAAAACAGGTAAAGACAATACAAAGGAAGAAAATTACAGGCCAATATCCCTCATGAACATAGATGCCAAAATCCTCAACAAAATTCTAACACATCAAATCCACCAATACATTAGAAATATCACACACCATGACCAAGTGGGATTTATCCTGGGGTTGCAAGGATAATACAACATCTGCAAATCAATAAATGTGATACCTCACTAAACACACTGAGAGATTAAAAACCATATAATTATATCCACTGATGCAATAAAAGCATTTGACAAAATCCAACACCCTTTCTTGATAAAAACTCTCAGCAAGGAGGGAATAGAAGGATCATACCTCAACATAATAAAAGCCATATATGACAAACCCACAGCCAACATGGTACTCAATGGGCAAAAAACTAAAACCATTTCCCTTAAGAACAGAAATAACAAAGGGAGGCTCACTCTCACCACTCCTCTTTGACATAGTACTAGAAGTATTAGCCATTGCAATCAGACAAGAAGAAATAAGGCGCATCTAAATTGGAAAAGAAGTAAAACTGTCCTTATTCGCAGATGACATGATACTGTACATAGAAAACCCCAAAGACTCCATCAAAACTACTAGACTTAATAAATGAATTCGGCAATGTAGGAGAACACAACATTAACACCCAGAAGTCTATTGCTTTTCTATACAATCCCATTTACCATTGCAGCAAAAAAATTAAGATACCTAGGAATAAACTTAACCAAGGAGACAAAGGACCTGTACTCAGAAAATTTCAGGATGCTAAAAAAAGAGATAGAGGAAGACATGAACAAATGAAAGAATATACCATGTTCATGGATTGGTAAAATCAACATCATTAAAATGTCCATACTACCCAAAGCAATCTATAAATTCAGTGCAATCCCCATTAAAATACCAATGGCATACTTCAAAGACCTAGAACAAATTCTCCAAAACTTCATCTGGAATAAAAAAAAGACCCCGAATAGCTGCAGCAATCTTGAGAAAGAAGAATAATGTTGGAGGGATCACAATACCAGATTTCAAGTTATACTACATAATAGAATACTATGCTGCTGTAAAAAAGAAGGAATTCTTACCATTTGCAATGGCATGGATGGATCTGGAGAGCATTAAGCTAAATGAAATAAGCCAGTCAGTGAAAAATAAATACCACACGATCTCACTCATTGATGGATAATAAAGATCATTACAAACTGTTAAACAAAAATAGAGGCAAAGGGCCATTGAACAGACTGTCAAACTACAGCAGGACAGTAGAGGAGGGTTGTGGGGGAGGGTAAGAGATCAACCAAAGGACTTGTATGCATGCATATAAGCACAACCAACAGACACAAGACACTGGGGGTGAGGGGATGAGGGCAAGTGTTGTGGGGTAAGGGATGCCAGGGGGAGGTCAGTGGCGAGAGGAAGGGGAGAGACATGTACTACTATTTATAATACATTAAATAATAAAATAATATTTAAAATAAATAAATAAATAAATAAATAAATATGAAAAATATTTCCTTTAATTAATCCCTTTTAAGTGCACTGGGCCACTAGTTAAATAATAAGAAGATATACACCAAATATAAAAATAGGCTTGAATAATAATTCACAAAAGAAAACATACAAATGTACATAACCACATATAAAGTGCTTAAGATCATTAGTAATTAGTGAATTGCAAATTAAAAACCAAGAAAACACTACTATACAACCATAGAAAAGCAATAATAAAAATACAGACAATACTAAGTGTAGACAAGAATATAGAGAATTTTGCTCTCATCTGGTGGGAATGTAAAAGGGTTTAGACACTTTGAAAATAAGCTGGGTAATTTCTTTAAAATATTAAATGTAAGCATATCATATGGCTCAACAATACCACTCCTGTGTACCTACCCACAAGAAATGAAAACTTGTTTGGCTGGTGTGGCTTAGTGGTTGAGTATTGACCCATGAACAAGGAAGTCAAGGTTCAATTCCTGGTCAGGGCACATGCCTGGGTTGCAGGCTTGATTCCTATCTCATTGATGATTCTATCTCTCTCTCCATCTTCATTCCACTCTCTAAAATCAATTTTAAAATTTATTTTAAAATTACTTAGAAATAAAAAAATGAAAACTTTGCGTCTCAAAAATTTGTACATGAATGTTCATTGCAGTATTATTCATAATATCTATCAGTTGCTGAATGGATACACAAAATGTGATATCCATACTATCTAACCTAATAAAAGAGTAGTATGCAAATTGACCATCACTCCAAGACACCCAGGCTACACCCACCAACCAAACCACGCCCACCAGCCAATAAGAGCAGCTGTATGCAAATTAATGCAGCCAAGATGGTGGCCGGCAGCCATGGAGCTGGAACAAGCAGGAGGCTTCCGTTGCAACTGCCTGACTAGACTGGCGGACCTCTGCTCAAGCAACAATCTTTCAATTATAGAAGCCACAGAGCTAAAGCAAACAGGAGGCTTCTGTTGCCTGCCTAGGCCTCCACTCAAGGTAACAAAGTTTCAATTATAGAAGATAAAGAAACCCAAGAAACCTAATTCCAGCCAGCCTCACTGGGACGTTGGGTCAATGGGAGCTGTGGACAGCCTGAAAATGGCCCTCAGCCCTTCACCCAGGCTGGCCACACTCCCATGGGGTGAGGGTCCGCAGTGGGGGGGGGGCTTGGCCAGGCTGCAAACAACCATCAACCCCTCACCGAGGCTGGCCAGGCATACCAGCAGGTGGACAACCCCCAAGGGGTCCCAGACTGTGAGAGGGCACAGGCCAGGCTGAGGGACCCCCCCCCTCCCCCCGGAGTGCACAAATTTTTGTGCACTGGGTCCCTAGTTCAACAATAAAAAGTAACAAAATCAAAATATTTATATTCTGCAAAAGAATGAACCTCAAAAACATTATAAACCTTGCAGCAAGATGGTGGCTGGCAGAACAGCAGTGAGGGAGAGAGTGTGAGTGAGTGAGGGAGCAAAGGGGAATGTGTGGATGCATGTGGGGTGTGTGTGTGTGTGTGTGTGTGTGTGCGCGCGTGCGTGTGCATGCGTGACAGATCCTGCAGGACTTTCAAAGGCTGGTGAACCAGGCTTTCTAAACAGAGATCCCCTGCTACCACTGCAATCACTCCTAGGGTGGCCAGCTCTGCCACAGTAACTACACCATTTTGAAGGGGAGAGTTTCTGTGACTCTGAGCCCAGCCTCACCACCACCCAGACTGGCTTCAAACACCACTCCAAACCCTACAGCCACTCCAACTAAAAATCTGCTACCTCAGCTGCAGATTCATGGATACAAGGACTCCAGCCTCCCCAGCAGCAGGCTCGTATGAGTTCTAGAATGAATTCCCCTCCCATCAGCCTGTCTCTTTGGCCCCAGGCCCCACAACTGTGTGACCCTCCCACCAAGCCCTCCACTTCTACCCCATGTTCCTCCACTGCAAGACTCACCTGCCAAGCCTGCCTTTTCATCCCTGGACCCCATGTATCCCAGCACCTGGGCCTGCTGGTGAGTAAGGGACTGCACAACCTGCCCACCAGGCCCACAGCTTCAATCCCAGGCCCTAAGCGTCCTGATGTCTGTACCCTATAGGGAGTCTCAGAGAGTGCAACCCTCCTGCCAACCGCACTGCTGCAGCCTCAGGCCCCACATGATTCAGCATCTGGATCCTTCAATGAGAGCAAAATTGGAGAGACAAAGAACAACCACCAAAGGAAAGAAAAGGTCACCATAAAGAAAACTAAATGAAACAGAAGCATGCAATATATCAGAAAAAGAATTAAGAGTAGCAGTCATACAGTTTCTAAACCAGCTGGATGAGAAAATCAACAACTTATGTAAGAATCAAAAGAAAATCAAGAGTGATATTGCTACAATAAAAACACAATGGAAGATTTCAACAGTAGACTAGAAAAGCTGAGGACTGAATTAGTGAATTAGAAGGCAAGGCAGAAAAAAAACACACCCAATCTGAACATACTGTAGAACAAAATTAAAAAGCAAGAGGAGAGCCCAAGGGAGCCTTGGGACAACATGAAACAAAGTAACATATACATATAATAGGAGTGCCAGACAACAAGAAAAGGAGCAAGGATTAGAAAACCTATTTGAAGAAATAATGATAGAAAACTTCCCTGATTTGGAGAAGAAAAAGTCACACAAACACAGAGAGTCATAACAAAATGAACCCAAGAAAACCCACACCAAGATGCATTATAATTATAATGGCAAACATTAACAACAAAGACAGAATCTTAAAGGCTGCAAGAGAGACAGTGTGTTACCTCCCATTAGATTATCTCTCAACATGGCTTAACCTATACAGCTCCTGGGATAATGGGAAGTAAAGAGAAAATAAATAAATGAGATTACATCAAAATAAAAAGCTTCTTTACAGCAAAAGGACCATCAACAAGAAAACAAAGAAAGCCCACTGCATGGGAGAACATGTTAGCCAATGCTATATTTGATAAGGGTTTAATCTCTAAAATTTACAAAGAACTCATACAACTTAACAAAATGAAGATAAACAATCCAACCAAATAATGGGCAAATGACCTACATAGACACTTTTTGAAATAAGACATACAGAATGTCAAGAGACATATGAAAACATGCTCAAAGTCACTAACCATCTGAGAGATGTAAATCAAAACAACAATGAGGTACCATCTCACACCTGTCAGAATGTCTATCATCAACAAATGACAAGTACTGGAGAGGATGTAGAGAAAAAGAAACCCCTGTGCACTGTTACTCGGAATGTAGACTGGTGCAGCTACTGTGGAAAACAGTATGGAGGTTCCTCAAAAAATTAAAAATGAAACTCCCATTTGAACAATAATCCTACTTTGAGGAATATAGCCCAAGAAAACAGAAACACCAGTCAGAAAGGATATATGCACCCCTATGTTCAAGCAGCACAATTTACAATACCTAACTAAGTTTTGGAAACAGCCTAAGTGCCTATCAGCAGATGAGTGGATTAGGAAACTGTGGTACATCTACACCAGAGGTCCTCAAACTTTTAAAACAGGGGGCCAGTTCACTGTCTCTCAGACCATTGGAGAGCCGGACTATAGTTAAAAAAAACAAACAAACTATGAACAAATTCTATGCACACCGCACATATCTTATTTTAAGCAGGACAGGCAGTGGCGGCAAAAACATCCGCATGTGGTCCGCGGGCCATAGTTTGAGGATGCCTGATCTACACAATGGAATACTATGCTGCTGTAAAAAAAGAAGGAACTCTTACCATTTGCAACAGCATGGATAGAACTGGAGAGCATTATGCTAAGCAAAATAAGGCAGTCAGGGAGAGATAAATATCACATGGTCTCATTCATTTTTGGATTATAATGAACAACATAAACTGATGAACAAAAAATAAATCCAGATACAGAGAAGCACTGATCAGACTGTCAAACCTCAGAGGGATGGAAGGGAAGGAGTGGAGGGAAAACATCAACCAAAGGACCTGTATGCATACATATAAGCATAACCAATGGACACAGACACTATAAGGGTGAGGGCATATACTGGGGGGTGGGAGTGGCTGGGGAGAGGTTAATGAGGGGAAAAGGACATATATGTAATACTTTAATTAATAAAGAATAAAAAACAAAATAAATAACACATAAAAATTGAATAAATACCAGGCACAAAAGTGTGTATGTAAGATTCCACTTATATAAAGTGTCCCAAACAGATAAATTTATAGAGAAATAAACTGATCAGAAATTGTCTGGGACAAGAGGTGGGAATGAGAATTGACTTAAAAGGGCTCAAGGGAATTTGGGGGTGTGATGGAAATGTTCTAAAACGGGTCATGGCCACTGTTATGCAACTATTTAAGTTTACTAACAAAAAAAAATTTAAAGGATGAGTATTAGGCTGAAGTCATTCACCCTATTAGAGTGTCAGAATCCCTTGCCAGTTTCCAAAATTAAGCCAGTTCTTAGACTCAGAATGCATAAGCTGAAGGAATGAGTAATTCCCCAAGGACACCATAGCAGTGACTGACCCTGTTATTTCCTATATGATTATTTATTTTTAGTGTCCATGAGGGTAAGGGACAAACCTAAATCTTCTGATGGCTTTTTAATAGAAAGTTTGAATCAACATTGATAGATGGGGAATTAAAATGCTATCATATCTACAGTAGAGGTTGTCAAACCTCACCATTCATTGAATCACTGAGAGAGTTTGTTGAAACACAGAGTCCTAAGATCCTTGCCAACTCAGAGATTCTGGTTAAGTGACAGTCTAAATTTCTAAGGAGCCTCCTAGGTGATGAAGGAGCATGCATGCTTTGAGTAGCATTTGTTTACATGCTGTCATGATGGAAAGCTTTCATTTAATCCACTCAGGGTCTGAAACAACTACTCTCTCAGAAAAGTTGTTTATGGGGCATGCACATAAATCACCAAATTACATGAGCAAAAAAAATGTAACTCAAGTAATGACATTTATATCAATGTGCATGGACATTACTTCACTACTTGCATTTAGTTAAGAATAATTATTTGATTCACTCTTCAAATTTGTCTCAATCTTTTAATTTGATCATTGGAATTCATTTTGTCTTATAATTAAGAAAAATTGTACATTGTTTCCAATAAAAATGAATAAACACAATGTATTAATATTTTATTAATATATTATGATCCATTAGTAAAAGCATATGTTACATGGAAGACAGCTGGTTAAAATGAAACCAATTCCCACAAAAGAAAACATACTACTATACATAAAATCAATTCATCACTGGTCAATTATAATAATGATTAAGAACAAAAATGCTCAGGCAATATTCTTCAAATATTCAATTAAACTCTAACTTAAACAAACAGCAAACAGCCAATCTGTGTCAAAATGTGCAGGAGGATATGACACACCTAGATGCTGCTTTACATCTCATCAACCAATCTGTGTGTGTGTACTTTTGGCTGAAATATCTCAGCTTCGTTGCTTTATATTATTACAGCACATTTCAAAGGTGTAACAGCTTTCAAAAGAATTTCTTAAAATGTCTTCTTGTTATTGCAGGAAAAACTTCAGAATCCTCACATAAATTCAAGACAAAGTTATGCCTCTCAATTCATTTAATTTCTCAACATACTATTCTTCCTCTTACATTTATGCCACTCAGATGATGAGGAGCAAGTATGATCCTCTGCCCTTTCTCCTTCTCTCTAGTAAGCAGGACAGTACCTGTTTTCTCACTAAAATACATCTAATCCTATATAATAAAAAGGTAATATGCAAATTGACCATCACAACCTCACATAAGACAGCTGCCTCCATGTGGTCAAAAGATGGTCGCCACAAAATGGCCAGCAGGGAAGGGCAGTTGGGGGCAACCAGGCCTACAGAGGAGGGTAGTGGGGGGGGACCAGGCCAGCAAGGGAGGGCAGTTGTCAGCGATCTGGCTGGCAGGGTAGTGGTTAGGGGGTAATCAGGTTGTCAGGCAGAAGCATTTAGGGGCAATCAGGCAGGTAGGCAGGCAAGCAGTTGTGAGCCTGTAGTCCCGGATTGTGAGAGGGATGCCCAACTGCCAGTTTAGACTCAATCCCACTGGGCTCAGGCCTAAACCAGCAGTTGGACATCTGCTGGAGAGGGTGCAGGCTGGACTGAGGTAAAGCCCTCCCCAAGTGAACTAATTTCATGCACTGGATCTCTAGTGCTATCATAAAATTGCTTTAAATTTCTGTTCAGAAACCTTGTCAAATTTTGTTTAAAATGTTGTTTACAACTGTTCTATCAAGAACAGATGCTTTTATTTATATTTTTTTATTAAGGTATTATGAATGTGTTGATATCCCCCCATTGCTCCCACCAGCCCAATCCTGCCTTCATCCTCACCCTCTGTTGTCTGCATCCATTGACTATGCTTATGCATGCATACAAGTCTCTTGGTTGATCTCTCCCCCTTGTTCCCACCCTCCCCTACCTTCCCTCTGAGGTTTGAGCATCTAATCAATATTTTGTTGTCTCTGATCTGTTTTTGTTCATCAGTTTATGTTGTTCATTATAATCCACAAATGAGTGAGATCATGTGTTATTTATCTTTTTCTCACTGACTTATTTCACTTAGCATAATGCTCTCCAGGTCCATCCATTCTGTTGCAAATGGTAAGAATTCCTTCCTTTTTATAGCAGCATAGTATTCCATTGTGTAGATGTACCACAGTTTTCTCATCCACTCACCTGCTGATGGGCGCTTAGGCTGTTTCCAAATCTTAGCTATTGTAAATTGTGCTGCAATGAACATAGGGCTGCATATATCCATTCTGATTGGTGTTTCTAGTTTCTTGGGATATATTCCTAGAAGTGGGTTGCTAGGTCAAATGGGAGTTCCATTATTTTTTTTTTGAAGGAGTGGAGAAATCACAGTTTTAATCATACGTGGTCTCTGGGAAATGTTACAAATCAGAGCAAAGCAACACGTGGGAACCTTGCCTCATATATGCTTCCCGGGTTCATTGTATTGCAAATACGTTCCCTCCCTCCAGGCCCTGGAGGAATTGCAACTCTAAACTTCCCTTTCCCCAAGTGTTCCAAGGATTCCACCCCAGCTTAACAATCCACCCTTTCCCCAGATGTTTCAAGGTTATGGTGTCAGCTAACAATCCACCCTTCCCTCAGGGCAGCACTCCTGGCTTGTTTTGCTAATCCAGTTTTGGTGAAGGAGGCAATGCCTCAGCTGGAGGTCATTCCCCCAGAACATCAGGGCTACCTTTGAATTAGCCCTTTTTGCCTTCTCATCCCCCCCCCTTGTCCCACAAGCTTCTTTTAGCCTTGTGGGGCAACAACCACAGGATGCTATAGAGAACAGAGATGTCAACCACTCGCTCTTAGCCACTTCCGGCTGAAAAAGGGCGATGTCAAAGGGGGTTAGCATCCTGTTCCTTCCTCTGGGGGGGGGAGGGGCTTGTAGAGCATTCTTCTGGTTTCAGGCAGGCAGGGGTAAAGTTGCATAGTTCATCTGGGAGGCAACCTCTTGGATGTTGGTCTTGGGTACTGCTAGGGGGAGAGAAGAAAGAAAGACTAGTATTAGGGAGAATTCAGCAGGGTGTCATCTGAATTGCTTGGAGCAGGTTGATCAGCCAGGTCTGTAGTCTTCTTAAGAGTGATCCGCAGGGAGTGTTTCTTGTCAGAGGTCATCTTCCACTCACTTGACTGGCAGGCTGCCTTTACTCAGGAGTGGTGTATCCAGGTGTTCAGTCCTACAATCTTAAGAGCTGTGGGATTGGTCAGGATGATGGTATGTGTTCCCCTCTGGGTAAGGAGTCAGTCCTTGGGTGGTCTTTACCCAAACAGAGTCATCAGGTTGGGAGGCAGAACTTCTTGGACATGCTCCGTGCTCCTGGACTGCCCTTCGGGTAGGCTGCAACGCCTGCAAGAACTTGAGTAAAATTAGTTATGGATTTCAGCCTTTACCCACCAGAATCTGTAGAGGCCCCACTGGTTTACAGGACAGCCTTCCAGGCTGCTTCATCTGTGATCCAGTTGCCCCTTGCCTCTGTGAAATTTCTATACCCTGAAACAGCTCTCTGCACAAATTGTGTCCCTATCTGAGCTGGGCCAAATTTCTGTATGTTGCCTGGGTCCCACTCTGAACTGGGTATGGGAAGCGGGAAGCAGCCATGGGAGCAGGAGACCTCCCTCAGAAGGGGCGAGTATTCAAGCCCATGCATTGTTGGGGGGGTGAGTATCTGTGCCCCACCTCTATTGACCCCCAAGTTCTGTCCTAAAGGCCCCTCTGCAACTGTGCCTTTCTTAGGTTGTTCCTTCCCTGAGGAATCTTACCCGTCATTGGCTAACCAGCCATCCTCTGGGGCCAAGCAAGGTAATGTGAGGCTCGGTTCTGTCTCCTATGCCCCTGTGGCCTCCATGCCCAGCAACTGCTTTGGGATCCCCTTGCCTGCTGGCGGAGCCCCGGCATTATTCACATACCTTGGGGAACCCAGGTTTAGACAGATCCATGGTACCAACCACTTTAAGGCTTAATTGTTCTTAGTTTAAGGAAGGCAGGGTTCTCTAGATGACTTTAAGCTAATCTTATATAATAAAAGGGTAATATGCAAATTGATCCTAACAGCAGAACCACTGGGAATGACTGCTCACTATGACACACACTGACCCCAGAGGGCAGAAGCTCAATGCAGGAGCTGCCCCTGGTGGTCAGTGCGCTCCCACTGGGGGAGCTCTGCTCAGCCACAAGTCAGACTGACGGCTTCCAGTACAGCGGTGGTGGTGGGAGACTTTCCTGCCTCCTCAGCAGCACTAAGGATGTCTAACTGCAGCTTATGCCTGCTCCCCACTGGCAAGTGGACATCCCCTGAGGGCTCACAGGCTGCCAGACGGATGTCTGACTGCCAGCTTAGGCCCAATCTCCCGGGGAGCAGGCCTAAGCCAGTGGGTGGACATCTCCCGAGGGGTCCCAGAGTGCAAGAGGACACATGCTGGACTGAGAGACCCCCCTCCCCGCCCCTACTGAGTGCACAAATTTTTGTGCTACGGGCCTCTAGTAATATATAAATGCCAAGGGGTTTGAGTCATTTTAATAAAAACATTGCTATTAATTTTGGCAGAATTTCCTTATGCAATTAAATATATTGTGTTGGTCCAATTTAGTTCTTTTTGGAGGGGAGAAGGAATAAATTCTTTTTGTACAATCTCAGGGCCCTTTGAGATGCACAAATTTCATCCTTCAATTACATTTCTGAACATTCAGAAAAACTTTCAAACATATATATCTAATTTAAAATTATTAAGAAACCTCTTTTAAGAAAAATGAGCTTCCACCATCGGCTCTTATTAAGTCAACTATTTAAAACATTGGTCTATCACATAACTTGAATTATGAGACCGTAATTAAACTTTGAATAATTAAAATTAAGAATCTTCATAGGAAAACAACACAGTAAATAAATTCGCCACTTGATTCTTTTGTCCCATCCTGTTTCCACAGCAAAACTCCATTTTAAAACTCCACTCTTGAGATCCCATTCTGTTTCAGTAAGCAAACATTTCCTTTTGTGATTGGCAAATTCAGAGGGAAGGATGGCCCCCACCATTTCAAGATGGCAGTCCCCATGAAAGCCACTTGCAATTCCCCCAGCTGGGCAGTTTCTCAAACCCCTCTTCCATATATAAGAGATAACTTGCTTCTATTGCATGACTTAACAAGACAAAACTCAGACAATAAACATTAAAACAGCACACTTCCAAACCCTACATTGCAGATACAAAGGGAAAATTTAGATCAAAACTTTTATCTTTTGAGAAGCCAGCAAGTTTTTGCTGGAAGCCTGAGGAATTTAAAATGCAAATTAACCACATTCCAGGCCTGAGCTGCTGTGGCAGGATTTTAAAAAGAACTTTTTCCTATGGATGGTGGGGAAAAATAGTGCACACCACTCAGACTGGAGGCACCCCTCTGGCCGTTTTCTGGCGATTGACCATGCCTATGAAATTTCCATCTACATAGACTGGCCCAATGATTCCCTTTTGTTGGTAAAGCCCACCAGGCTTTCCTTCCATGGTAAATAATAGCCTCCATTCTTCCTCCCGCCGGCACTGCCAAGGATAGGGCCATCGGGGAGATTGCTCCACCCAGGCGAGGCTGTGCTGAGCCATCTGGAGCAAAAGTGGCTCCCGTTCCCATTTTCGCTAAAAGGTCTATGGCCGGTAGCAACTGGGTGGCTTGGATGGCCCTGCCAGCCTCCTCTGGCCTGCTTCTGCCACTAAAACCCCATTCTGTTCCTTCTTGTACACACAGAACCGGACCCAACGCAGTAAGGTTTGAGCAATTCCAAAACTCCTTAACATACATTCCAAGTCAGTTGAGTTTGAGGAGGAGCCACTATCATGTTGCAGGAAGGCCCCCCCCCCAACTTTCATCAAATTAACTGCCAGTTTAGACAAACAAAACAGAAACAAACATAGAAACACTTTTACACCAGTGCATACTACATTTACACCACAGAAAAACAGCAGGGGTTTCAAAGAAACTTTCGTCAGTCACCTTAGCATGCCTCCCTCCCGGAGGCTGGGACCTGTGGGGAGGATTTTCCTGAAAGAAAGAATTCTTAATTCAGCACAGCAGGGGGCAGGGCCCTTCAAATCTCTCTGCCCTGCAGAGCTGTGAGTCTGCCCCTGAATGTCCCAGTCTTTTTTTTTTAATCAAAATAAACTGTTAGTTCAAACAAACAAAACAGAAACATACATTGTCCCAACCCCTTGATGATCGGTGACTAGAGACAGACAAGGGAAGGGGTGACCTGTTTTCACAGATCCTCACTCAGATGCCCGCCTGGCCATGTCCCTTGGGAGCTTAGATTTGTCTTAGCTAAGGTGCACCCATATAAACCCTGGGCCTGGTCACCTCCACGTTGGGGTGAGTCACCATTATGCCTTATGACAAATCTTGGAACCGCAGGTTGGGATCCACTTGGACTCCATAACCTCGGTTATGGAGCCACACAAAGGAGAGGAGAGGGCAGGCCCTCACCCTCCACACTCAAGCACTCTCACCAGACATTCACTCAGAGTTTAAAATACCTTTTACCCAATTCCCAATTCCTGACCTGAAGAGTCCCCTCTCACTGGATACTCACTCAAGATTTAGAGTACATCTACTCAATTCCTGACCTGAGAAAGGCCTCTCTCACTGACATTCACTCAGAATTTCCTGACCTAAGGAGTTTGCTCTCACCAGATTCTCACTCAGAATGAGTACATCTACTCAATTCCTGACCTGAAGAAGTCCTTCAACTTCTGAGGGGTTGATCATGCCCCTCCTTCTACTCTTGGAGTAGGCTGATCAACTGATGGGCCCCTACCTTACTGATTCTGTCGACAGGTCCAGAAGTGTTTTGTCCACTCTCTTCAGGTGCTGACTGGGTCCTGGGTTGAGGGTCCAGGAGTGCTGGGAGTTCCCCCATTTAATTCTTCTAAAATCAGCAGGGCGCGCCTTCGGAGGCCTGTCCTGCGCCCCTGGGCCCCTAACCCCATCCTCTAACTAGAGGCAAGAGCCAGCATTCGATTAATTTCCTGGTCAGGGAACCAAAACGTTGCAGAAAGACAGGAAAAAAAAAAACACACAAAAACAACTAAGCGACGCTTTGAAGAAGTGGAGAAATCACAGTTTCAATCACGCGTGGTCTCTGAGAAATGCTCCAAATCAGAGCCGGGAGATCCATTTTTTCATTTTTAGGTTTTTGAAAAAACTCCATACTGTGCTCCACGTGGCTACACCAGTCTGCATTCCCCACCAGCAGTGCAAGAGGCTTTTCTTTTCTCTGCATCCTCACCAGCACTTGTCATTTGTTGATTTGTTGATAGCCATTCTGACAGGTGTGAGATGGTACCTCATTGTCATTTTGATTTGTATGTCTTGGATGATTAGTGACTTTGAGCATGTTTTCACGTCTCTTGGCCTTCCTTATGTCTTCTTTTGAAAAGTATCTATTTAGGTCTGTTAAACATTTTTTGATTGGGTTGTTTTATCTCCCTTTTGTTAAGTTGTATGAGTTCCCTGTCAATTTTGGAGATTAAACCCTTATTGGTGATAACATTGGCAAATATGTTACCCCAAGCAGTGGGTTTTCTTGTTGTTTTGTTGATGGTTTCTTTTGCTGTACAAAAGATTTTTATTTTGATGTAGTCTCATTTGTTTATTTTCTCTTTAGTTTCCATTGCCCTAGGAGCTCTGTCGGTGAAGAAATTGCTTCAGCATATGTCTGAGATTTTGTTGCCTTTGGATTCCTCTAGTATTTTTATGGTTTCCTGTCTTCTGTTTAAGTCCTTTATCCATTTTGAGTTTATTTTTGTGTACAGTGTAAGTTGATGGTCTAGTTTAATTTTTTTGCATGTATCTGTCCAATTTTCCCAACAACGTTTATTGAAGAGACTACCTTGACTCCGTTGTATGTTCTTGCCTCCTTTGTCAAATATTAACTGAACATAGTGGTTTGGGTCGATTTCTGGGTTCTCTATTCTATTCCATTGGTCTATATGTCTGTTCTTGTGCCAGTACCAGGCAGTTTTGAGAACAGTGGTTTTGTAATACAGCTTGGTATCTGGTATTAAGATCCCTCCTACTTTGTTTTTCTTTCTTGGGATTGATGCAACTATTCGGAGTCTTTTTATTATTCCAAATGAATTTTTGGAGAGTCATTCTAGGTCTGTGAAATATGCCATTGGTATTTTAATGGGAAGTGCATTGAATTTATAGATTGCTTTGGGAAGTATGGACATTTTAATGATGTTGATTCTACCAATCCATGAACATGTTATGCAGGCCAGATGCTTTTGATACAAGACCAGTGTTATGGATTTCTGTGAAAGCACATTTTAGTGCAACTCTAATTTGGTGAAGAGGGTGTCACTCCTCTTTAGTGCACTCTTGTGTGACTTCAGGACACTGGTCTAGAAGTACTGTTGCCTAGAGGAAGTAGTCAACTCAACCAGAATTTCTTAGAAGTTCCAGGACCTGGCCTGACTTCCAGGAGCCCTTCATAAGAAGTGAAGACCTCTAGGGAGAGGTCATTGAAGGATGTTTTCTCTGACTTGAAAGTCGGCTGACATCTCCATAAACTAATCTAACAAGGATTAAACTCTCTATCATGTTGCTGTTCATCCATCATCCACATAAGATAAAAATACATGACTTATCTCTGAAAAAGTGCCCTACTTTTAACAGCCTTCTTTTCCTATTTTTGTCATTTTTTTAAAAAGGACTAGTTAGATAGCAAATTATATTATGAGGAAGATACAACTCAAATCCATTTGTGTGAAAAGTATTTCCTGAAGATCCTAGATTATGTCCCAGAATCAAAGAACAACAGGAATGAGGGGCAGCCCATCTGGGAAGAGGGCCAGCACAGGGACTTGGATGTCTTGGGCCCTGTCTCTGCTTTCCCTCTGTCTGCTCTATTTGACTCATCATTGTGTGATGGCACTACTCTCTCAGTTTTTTCATATGGCAGTAACATGGTCACATTTGCACAGCTCCTGAACACAGTTATATTCTCATAGCTCCTGAACACAGAGAAAATATACCTTTTCTCTTCCAATTTCTATTTAGAACATTCTAGAGAAGGTGTAGGCCCATTGCTGCTCCCTGGCCATGCCATCACAACCACTACTTAGCTACCTCTGTGACCGGGTGCTGGGGGTATGATCACGTGATTGGCAGCCCAGAGAAAAACTCAGGGCACTTCTCTCAAGGGAGAAAATATCAGGGGATCAGCAAATCAACAATCATTGCTGTTTCCAATTAGATCCCTCAGCTATCAGCCTCTAGGAAATTATTGTTCCCT
Source organism: Murina feae (assembly GCA_004026665.1). NCBI lineage: Eukaryota > Metazoa > Chordata > Mammalia > Chiroptera > Vespertilionidae > Murina > Murina feae. The sequence goes on along the minus strand of PVJC01002147.1, from coordinate 16,726 downwards.
TTCATAAATGAGAAAATAGAATAAAATTCCAATTAATGCACATTCAGTAACACACACACATGCACACACATGCACGCACACACACAGTGGAAACAGTGGAACTGGAAAGCAGTCAAATTATATTCATAACAAATAGCATCATTTCTGTGGGTTTTAATAAAGAGACTTCTCATAGCAATCTATTTCTGATATAGTGAAGTTTGATTTTAGGAAAAGCTTATAATTTCAGATTCTCAAATTAATTATCAAATACCTGCATTTACAGATGTCAGGAAAGATAAGAAAGAAAATTCTAATACATTCTTTAACGGTCTGGGGATGTGTTAGGCAAAATATCGCTAGTGAGTTGTAGCTAGTTTGGCTCAGAAGATAGAGCATCAGCCTGTGGACCAAAGGGTCCCAGGTTCGATTACCTTGGTTGCAAGCTCCTCCCAGGCTGGGCCTTGGCTAGGGCTCATGGAAGAAGCAAGCAAGCAATGTGTTTCTCTCAATTGATGTTTCTTTATCTAACCCTCTCTTTTCACTCTCCCTAAAAATCAATGGGAAAATATCCTCAGGTGAGGATTAACCAATATATATAGTTAGGTGGTATTTTAAACATCTTCTGTTTCTATCCACAATAGCTCTTGTTCCTTCACCTTCTGTCTCCAGAGAAGGGAAATTCTATTCAGTTCAGATTTCTGACAAATGATCAGTGGTTATCTAGAAGTGTCTAATGGCCTAACAGCTAACACTTTGGAATAATGCAAGATATTCAGTTGAATTTTTTACTTAACTAGGTGGTTTAATGATACAGATTTATATTGAAACATCATTAGAAGCCAGGAAAAAAGCATTTCATTTTATTTCATAGTTCTTGTAGTCTAAATGAGACTAACTTTTTTATAAGAGGGAAGCAATCCTAATAAGAATTGAAGGCAAAGTTTATTCAAAAACACTTCAGGCTTCAGAAAATTATATCAAACTAAGTTGCTCATTAAAATTTATGAAAACTGTAAAAGCAAATATTAAATAAAAGTGTCTTGATTGTTTGGATATAATCCAGGTTAAAACCAAATTTTAGGGAGAGGTTTGACCTGATGCAATTATAGACAGTCTTATAATCTAAGCATTAAAAATGTTTAATTCTGTAAATTTACCTATACTTCAGGTTTTTAATAAGAATAATGCTATCTGTCTAGCCCAGGATGCAAAAATACAGATATTTTTCTCTCTAACATAAATTAGAATAATTTAATGATTTGGATTTTACAAATAATATAGAGACTAAACCATGTAATAATTTGGATTTAAATCACATAATCCATAGGAATGTGTACCTGAGTTCTCAAAGCAAGGAGATGATACAACCTCTTAAGCAAACTTCACAGTGTTAGTTTGGAAGTGTTAGGTCATTCTAGTAGTGTGCTGTGGCCAGTAATATACATGGGTTTTGACATACTAAATTCTGTCCTTTTATTTTAGAAAGGCCAGAACAGTAAGTAATATAATATGGGAAAATAACACTGGCTCAGGAGTCAGAATGTCTGGATTTTAATGCTTTCTACACCAAATAGTCAGGTGACCTTGGATGAGCTTAGTTATTTCTATAAAATAAGAAATTTTGATAAATGGTCTCAAAGTCCATTCCAGTTCTAGAATGCCATAACTCCATATATGTAAATGCGATTAGCACAGTGCTCAGAGATAATTCAAATGATGTTCCACCCTCCATTCTTTCCTCTTCCCCTTTTCTTCCTTTTCTCCTCAGTCCTTTTCATGAACCCAGCCATGTCCCGGTGCATTTTTTTTTTTCTGTATCTACAATGCTTGCACAAAGACTAGCAAAAATTGCTGTCTATAAAAAGGGTTTCTATCATCAAGCAATTCAATCTGATAGAGCAAACATATAAATAAATTCCATTACTCTGATTTGAGTCCAAAAATACATTCATAATTTATATTTCTCACAAAGGCAGTAGAGCAAAGAGACTGACGAACTGTTCTTTAAGCTTGTCCAAAGAAACTTAATTAAGCAGGGAACATCTCAATATATGAAATAGATTCTTAAATGCTTAAAAACTAGTCAGGCAATAGAGAGAACAGGATGTACCCTCAGTGGAGCCATGCCACAGTAACACGGGTTCTGCTCAGGTGCAGATAGAACAATCTAATTGTCATGAATTTTCTGCCCTTGAAAACCAGATTTCCTGGTAACTTTCCATCCCTCCTGAGTGCTTTTTTAAAAAACTTATAAATGGCTTAATTAGTTTACAGCCGCAATTGAAATATCATTTAGTACACCATGATTATTATAGATATTATACATATAACATTAAAAATTGTATTTTTGTGTATGATTTGGGGGCTTCCTATTCACTTTCACTGATCAGTATGCCTATCCTTTCACAAATATTAAATATATTAACTTCTATAGCTTTATAACATATCATGATATATGATACCGCAAGTCCTCCCTTTACATGTGTTAGGACATATTTTCTGACTTAGCACATATTGAATTTGAGCAAATTTTCTTGGACCACAAAGAATCAAGCTAAAAACATCACCATTCAGTGTTACTCTTTCTCTTTCTTACCTTCTATGAATAACTGACTTTTAATTATAAACACTTTAATGGGTTTTGTTTTTGTTTTCTTTTGTTTTGTTTTTTGAGGGGAGGGGTTTACCTGAGATATTAAAGCATAAGTTCTTGATTTATCAAAATCTAACATAATTTAGTACTTTTACTTCTTCCTAGACAATGAAAATACCTTAAACTATGTGACTTCAGCTTACCACTCTTCAGATTTTACATGACACTGTTATCATGTGTTTTAACTCCACATATTTTAAATTCCAAAGATGATATTATTATTATTTTAACAATAAATATTTCTGTATGTTTACCCACATATTTATTCATGTTGGCCCTCTTAACTCCTTCTTGCACTTTTAATAATCTCTCAAGAATTATTTTTCCATTTTTTCTGAAAGACATGCTTTAGCATTTCTCTTAGTGTGGATCTGCTAGTGACAATCTTTCTGTTTTTGATTGTATGAAAAATGACTTTATTTAACTTTCATTCTTAAAGAATATTTTCATTGGAAATAGAATTCTAGATTACCAGTTATTTTCTTTAAGCACTTATTTCATTGTCTTCTAGCTTCTATTGCTTTTCATTAGCTTATGAGCTCATTCTTTTATAATATATGTACTTAAAACTAAAAATTTCTCTCAACATGGTTTTACCTATATATCATAAATTTAGATGGTAAATCTTCCTATGACTCTTTTGGAGTTATAACAAATTTTTTTTCTGCTTTTAAGTATTTATCTATCTTATTTTTCTTAGTTTTATTGTGATCTGCCCAATGTGTGATTTATCTTTTATTTACCTGCTTGGGTTTCATAGATAACTTGAATCTATGGTTTGATGTCCTTAATCATTTTTGATAAATTGTAAGTCCATCATCACTTTAAATACTCTTCTGTTTTATTTTCCTTCTCCTCTCCTCCAGGAACTCTAATTTTTCAAATGTTAGACCTTTCTCAGATTATCTCCTAAATTTCTCATACTATTTTACCAATTTTCTGTCTTTAAAGAAAACTTTATTTGAACTATCATCTGGTTCAGTAATCTTCTCTACTACTGGATTTAATCTGATGTCATACTCACTATTGCATTCTCAACTTCAGTTTTTGTTTGTTTAGTTCTAGAGTTTCCATTTAGTTCTCTGTTAAAATTATCTTGAACATAGTCAGCATAGTTGCTTTAAAATCTGTCGACACCTCCATTTTCTGAATCTCCTATGGGATTATTCCATTAGCTATTGTTTCTCTTATATGTTGATTATATCATCTGAGTTATGCACTCTTTTTATTATTTATTTACTTGAGTGCCAATTATCTATAATAATGAAAGCATAATATGCAAATTGACTGAACAGCCGAATAGCTGAATGACCATCCAGGTGACCTTCTGGAGGAAGCTGGGGTTGCAAGGGCCGAGGCAGCTGGGGCTGCGAAGGCCTACTCTTACACGAATTTCATGCATCGGGCTTCTAGTTATATATAAAAGATTTAGAATCCAATTTAGGCCCTTCTTATCTTCCCAAAGAGAGATTTGTGCACTGTTTTTGGCAAGTGGTTAAGGACTCTAACAATATGGGGTCGCCTTAATGTAGTTTTAGAAATTGAGATTATTACAAGCTAGGTTTTAGACTCTGCAAGGGTATGCTTCCTTTCTGGTTCACCACTGCTCCTGGAATGTTGCTGTTTTACTGTAAGACAGAAGCAAGAAAGATAAAAAAGTAATACTGAATGAAGAGGGTCTCAGCTCAAAGCACGAGTATTCTACTACTGCTCACCTTTCTTCATAGGCCCTGCTCTCCAATCTTTTGGAAAAATGCAGAAACCTACATTGAATTTATTATCACCCAGAGAAGAATTAAATTTATTTCTTCTGAGACCCAGCTAGTACTTCTAATTTGAGAACACTCTAGCCCTTTCCAGGATCCCCAGCTTAACTGGGAATCTTGGTATCAGCCACTCAGCCTTGATGCACACCTAAGGCTCCATCTCCTTATTTTATCTGCCTTTTCACAATACTATCCCATTGCTCTGCTTTTGCATCACGATTTTTTTTTAATTTTTTTTTTTTTTGCTTTTTATTCTTTGTGTGTTTGTGTTTGGGGAAATTTTGGAAATTCCCCCTTCTTCCTGCAAGCTCAGTGATGCAATAAAATTTCGTAATGCAGGATTTATGCAGAATCTTATCAGATGGTAGAAGGTCTAGGAGCAAAAAGTTTCTGCTTTTCTTTTTGTAACATCATTTCATGAGCTTTTTGAGGAAGATAACATTCTTAGAATACTTACCAGATGGAAACCAAGTTAAGACCTAAAGTTCTTATGGAAAATACTGATTGCATACAAAAACACACACTTCTGCTAATGACAAATACCTGGCTTTGAAATACTTTACGGGGTAAATAAACTAGTTTTAAGTACTTCATTATGTTTTGCTTGCTCTAGAGGTGACTAATAAGTCTCAGATGAGTCAATGATATAAAAACTTAGTCTTACAGAGGCAGCCTTTTATTATTTAAACCTCAAATTCTGGCTTTAAAGGAAAGATTTGTCAATGGTTGTCATCCCAATTCTCTTATTCATATGCTTTAAAACTCTCTATACACCTTACTAGCTGACTCAACATGAATCGAATTTTCAGTAGGTGTTGAGTGAATGTGAAAAGGAAGAATTAGACTCAAGTATATAGCAAAAAATCACATCTTTTTAAAGGTTACCATGAAACACTTTTGCATCTTTTTAAGACGAAACATATCCAGAGAGTAGGAGTATGCATGAAGAAAAGTAAGGAGGTGTTGTCATGTCCGTGCAGCATGAGCAGTCCGAATTGGCCTACTTTTGCCTAATCATTCCTATTTTAACTACACAAATAGTACAAATGTGTCCAAAGTTATGGATGAAAAGTGGCATAGGGTAGTGTAAGAACTGACCCGTAGGCTTAAATCCCACTTAAACTAGTTACTAGCAATTTAACTTTAGGTGAGTTTCTTAGCTTCCCTCAGCTTCCAGTCCCTCAGTAAACTATGTCAGTACTTGCCTCATAAAATTGTTATAAAGCTTTCATATATAATAACAAGTTCCTAAAACATAGTAAAAATTCAAGAGGTTAATGGAGTTATTTTTCCTTCACTATGCTTTTCTTGTCCAGGAGAAATAATAGTGTTTTGAAGGACAGTCCTCCAGCCAACCACCAAAATAGACCTAAGGGCTTACCAGGGGCCACAGAAAACAACAGCGGAGCGCTGGTGCCCAACCCATGCCTCGTCTACACTGAGTGACCCTTAAATAGCCAGCAGAGATAGTGAGGGACAGCTGGGGCATTAACGACTCTCTGCTATGATCATCTGTGATATTTTCAGTAACACAATTGTTTTAAAATATGCAATTATACACCTAACAGTGTTAACCTTGGAAAGAATTATTAGTGTTGCTGGAGGAAATAAATAATAAATGGTTAAAAGGAAAAAATGGGAAAACAGCTATTTTAAAAAGCCATTAAATACTTGGAGTTAGAAAACAGAGGCAACTCTAAAAGTAGTCTCCAAGAAATTTATACTTAAATAGTTAATATATAAGGCAAGGAAGCTTTAAGAAAGTATACATGTTATAAGAAAATATACAAATCACCAATTCCAATATCTAGCCAAACTGATATATCCTGTAGTACTTAACAGAACTAGTTACCTCTTAATACATAATCACATTGGGATTTTTAGATTTATTTTAATATTTAATATACTTTAAAAACTTCTTAATGTAATGTTTGATAAGCATTTATTAACTACGTAACTACTAGGAAGTATCATGCTGGCTCAGCAAGTGATACAAAAAAGGGTAAGATAAGGGTTTTGCTGTCAAGTAAAGTCATACATTACAATATGATTTTAATTAATTATACAAATATGATAATACTGCATGTAAGACATAGCATATATATAAGTGTGTATAAACTAAGAAAGAGAAGACATCTGAAAACATCAAGGAAAAAGACTTAAGTCACATTGCTACTCAAAAGTTTAGAGTAAGTGCAGAAAGAGATAAACAAATACATGAAAAAGTAAATAATTAAAGAGTTATATATTTCTACACAAGAGAATAAAACAATGCTTATCACAGGATGTTCTGTAATAATTAGTTGTTAGGGTACCATGGAAAAAAGAGGTTCTGTAGTAAAAAAAATAAAGATTCTAGATACTAGATATTCAAAGTTTCTTTAATGCATGATTTTTTATAGCTTTTGTATGGTACAATTCATTGTGAATTCCCAAGAGTTTCATATGCCACTTTCCAAACTTCTTTGGAAAAAGAACACTTGTTCAGGAGATTTCATTGCTTCTGTGTGGGAAAAAAAAGTCTTTTGTGAACTAGTTGGGCACATGTTATTAAATATATAACATGCATGCTGCAATCTCATATGCCAACTTCACGGTCCACATTGCTGGCTGCTGCCTTTCCCAAGAGGTGGGACATGGCCTCGCAATGATCAACAATGCACTTTGGCTAGTCACTCTCAAATTACTAGTTATCGGTGGCGAAACACTTTTGCCATCCCTACAATTAGTCATAGAAGTTGAAAGAGAGAGACACCACTCTAATCTGAAATAAACCTGCTTCAAGTAGGAGATAAATACTGAACTGAGGTTTGAAATGAAGTTTTGAATTAATGAGAAGTTTCTTCATTAATTCTAAACTTTAATTTTTTTCTTACCTATGATGAAATTATTTTGCTTACTCCATCCTTTTAGCATTCTTGGAGAAAGAAAGGTTAGGGGACAAAACTGGAAATAGACACACTGCCAGCTATAATTAGGCTGAAAATAGTTACTAAATATAGTCATGCATACATCAAAGAACTCACGAAAAGTACTGAATAAGCACTGATGGTCTGACCCGAGTTTCTGTAATCGGGCCTCTCTGTTCCTGAACAGAAACCAGGCCTGGAGCAAGCCTGCCTCAGGATGGCCTGGAATGGGTGGATTCTTGACTTCATGCAGGAAAGATTTCGCAATACCAGTCCAGGTGACTTTGAGAGTATGTTTATTAAAGCTGGAGACAGCGAAACAAGGAAGGCCTTAGGATAGAAGCAGCAGCTGAGAGAGAGCCTCGGTGCGGTTGCTTTGTCTCTTCAGAAATGTTATAGGAAAGAAATGAGCTGAGGTGGGGCTGCTTCGGCTCACTGAGAAGTCAGTGAAAAGGGGTCTTGAAGACATGTTCAGAGGGTTAGCCTAGGATGGCAAGTCTCATGGGGACCCTTAGAACTCAGGGAGAAAAAACACACCTGAGAAAGAAAGGAGGAAGAAAGACACGGGCTTGCTCCCAGGAGGGAGAGTGAGGCCTGGGTCCTTGTTCTTGAGGGTTTTAAAGGCTAGGAGTTTAGGAAAGGATCTCAGCAAAACATTCATCAGCTTTGTACTGATGCGCCACAATGAAATTTACTCCCTTAACATATCTGTCCTTGGGTATGATTGGCACAAATGGCACTAATTGGATTTTAGTGCCATTCATACCAGCTGTTTATCCTCTGGTTGAGGAGAAAAAGTAAAAACCATTTATTTGTAAGTGTCCTAAGTTAGTGAAAAGAGGATTTTCTATACTAGAGGTCTGGTGAACAAAATTCATGCACTGCGGGGGTGGAGCTCGGCCTGTGCCCTCTTGCAGTCTGGGAGCTTTCAGCGGATGTTCAACTGACAGCTTAGGCCTGCTCTCCCTGGCCAGCCGTGAGCCTGGCTTATGGCTGAGCAGCATTCCCACCGTGGGAGTGCACTGACCACCAGGAGGTAGCTCCTGCATTGAGCGTCTGCCCCCTGGTGGTCATTGAATGTCATAGCAAGCAGTTGAGCGACAGCGTATCATTAGCATATTATGCTTTGTTTGGTTGAATGGACAACTGGACGACTGGACATTTAGCATATTAGGTTTTTATTATATAGGATGGCTGCAAACTACTTGGCCATTTAACTGTCTGTCTCAGTTTTCCCATTCCACCTGGCCTGGCTTACTGGCCCATCTCATCCCCAGCATGTGGGTACTAGTAAGGTAATCTCAAATTTCTCTGCCTCTTATTCTCACCTGTATAGGAGACAGAAATTGCTAGAGGCCCTGAAAGAGTACCTCCAAAGCTTTCACAATCTTCTTATCATTTTTCAGGTTGTGGCCCAAATCACTACAGTCAAACACTGACAGGGGAAGTCAGTAACAGTGCTGGTGTTAGTGTCAATAAAACAGCCAACACTTGAGATGCCTACATGGCATGGCCTCCCCTATAATTTTCTCAGAGCTAAATTCTCTCTGGGCTGGAAGAAGTAGAAGTGTCCCTCTCCTTATTCTGTGTCTGCATTTATCAGCCCATTGTATTCTGGAGTCACTTATGAAAATACTTTCTTCAGCTTCTGTTTGGAGACCTTGTTGGAAGACCATTCTTCATGGGTCTCTCACATTTCTGCACATCTTATGAGCAGAGACACTAGCTGCCTTTGTTCTGAATTATCTTTCTAAGGATCTTTGTGTAGCCAAGATAGAGTATCTGCCTCTGGAGCAAAGGACAGATTTGTTTACTATCTCCACCAGCAAAAGTCAGGCAGGCTCTCTGCCCATTGTGAAAGGTTCATGTTCTCTAAGCTTGAGGTTCTCCTGTAACACAACCCACTGCATGTGCAGATATCACCTAGTCCCCTTTGCATCACCCTGTCAGAACACGCAAACATGTCATCTACTGTGCATGAGTAATAAAGTCTTTTGTCTCTAACCCAGGAGTCTCATATCTACAGCATCCATGACACTTGCAGGCTAACTTGTTACTTTGTAAGGAGAGTAAAATATTAGACCCTACATGATTGTTGACACAATTTTCACTATTGGATTCAGATATAACTTTTTGGATAAGAACTGCTATTTATGGCTGTCATTAACAAATCAACAAACCACAAGTGCTGGAGAGGATGCGGAGAAAAAGGAACTCTCCTGCACTGCTGGTAGGAATGCAGATTGGTGCAGCCACTATGGAAGACAGTACAGAGTTTCCCACTTGACTCTGTGATCCCACTTCTTGGAATATATCCCAAGAAAGCAGAAACACCAATCAGAAAGGATATATGCACCCCTATGTTCATAGTGGCACAATTTACCATAGCTAAGATTTGGAAACAGCCTAAGTGCCCAACAGCAGATGAATGGATTAGAAAACTGTGGTACATCTACACAATGGAATACTATGCTGCTGTAAAAAAGAAGGAATTCTTACCATTTGCAACAGCATAGATGGAACTGGAGAGCATTATGCTAAGTGAAATAAGCCAGTCAATGAAAGAAAAATACCACATGTTCTCACTTATTTATAGATAATAAAGACCATTATAAATTGATAAACATAAACAGATACAGAGGCAGAACAGCATTGAACAGACTGTCAAACTACAGCTGGAAGGCTTAGGAGGGTTCGGGGGGAGTTAAGAGATCAACTGAAGGACTTGTATGCAAGCATATAAGCATAATCAATGGACACGAGAGACTGGGGGGGGGGTAGGGAAGGAGAGGGGAAGGTCAAGGGGAAAAATGGAGACTTATTTAACACTCTTTGTAATACTTTAAGCAATAAAACAAAATTTTAAAAATAAAAACAAAACTAGGAAAAAAAAAGAACTGCTATTTAAGACAGACCCTGTGCTGTCCTGAGCAATTCACAGATCTGCCATCAAAAAAAAAAAAATTAACCTACACTCCCATCTTCCATATTTCACCTACAAGGAGAGCAGGTCACTAACAGTCTCTACCTGGAGGATGTTCAATATCCACCTTAACTTTCAAGCCAAGACCATGCTACCTGGACAGCCACAACCAGAGTGTATGCAGGGTAGGGGTACTAGCACCAGGACATTTCTGCTCAGCAGGGGATTCAATCTCATGGACAGTCTTTGCTCCAGAGCTCCCTGTTGTGTTGGCCAAGATTTTATCAGATTTGCAGGCTTTTCTTGCTCAAAACAATTCCTCTTACTTTTATCATTCATGGATATTTTCCCAATAAATTGTTTGCACTTCCAACTCCATCTCGGTGTCTGCTTCCCAGAGATTCCAACTGATGTACCTGTATCCTGTCACAATACCAAAACCAAACATTCCTCTTCCTCTGAGAGTAGCTCATATAAAGCAGTTCGTCTACATTAACATCTCATAGGCATGCCCAAGTTCACCAACAAACCCACACGTTAAATCTCTGCTTAGGTTCAAGTTGGAACTTTTGCTGCATAAAAAATGTTCAGTATAACTTAGTTACGTTAGGATATATTGGGTTCACGAAATGCTGATTTAATTTTAAGGATTAGCATATATAATGCATTTATTTATTTATATAAGACTAAAAAGTTGGTTTTAAATTTAGAAATTCATAGTAAATTAATATTTACTGTATTTCAACAAATTTAAAATGGCATTACTTATAAGCATGTTGTTATTTTAAGTATTATGAAGAAAAAAATCGCTAATTACTCTATGACACAATGTTAAGATGCCTTCTAATATAAGGCAAATTCCAATTTCAGTGACATAAAAATGCAAAAACAGATGCATCTTTAATCTCATAAAATGTGCTATATATGACCTTGGAATTTTCCTGGTCTCAGATTATGTGTATATTTTTAATAGCTGAAACAGACATTAATACGGAAAGAATCTCCAATTCCTGAATTACATTAGGCTCCCTTATCTGCAGTTTCACTTTCCATGGTTTCAGTTGCTCAAGGTCAACCTGGGTTCAAAAATATTAAATGGAAGATTCCAGAAATAAACAATTCATAAGTGTGAAATTGTGTGCTGTTCTGGTTAGTATGGGGAACTCCCATGTCATCCCACTTCCTTCCACCCAGGACATGAGTAATTTCTTTGCCCAGCTTATCCGCACTGTATACGCTAGCCCCCAGCCCCCAGTCAGACACTAAGTAGCCGTCCCAGTTACAAGATAAACTGTCAGGGTGTCACAGTATTTGTGGTTAAGTGACCCTTATAGTAGTAATCCTAACACTGTGTGTCATAATGCATCCATCACTCACCTGACTTCACCTTACCACGTAGGCATTATATTATCACACATTATCACAAGAAGAGTCATGCCAGTACAATAAGATATTCTGAGAGACAGTGAGACCACAGTCACATAACTTTTATTACAGTATATTGTTACAATTGTTCTATTTTATTATGCTATTGTTCATCTCTTGCCATGTCTAATTTATAAATTAAACTTTATCATAACTATGGATGTACGTGTATGTAGGATTCAGTTATACCCGCAGTTTCAGGCATGCACTGGGGTCTTAGAACATACCCCTGTGGAAAAGCGGGGACTACAATACCTGTACTTTTCAATTATTCTCAATTATACAGGCAAATATTTAACTTGCTAATAAATATTAGATAACAATTAAAAGCTTCAAGCTTAATAAGCATACAAAGTGGGTTTAAATGATGAACATGGTATATAATTGAATATTTAACATTTACTACCACAGGGACACTTTTTAAATTCAGAAATCTGAAGGTTAATTAAATCCCCCTCTGGTTTGCAAGGTATACCTTTTCTAATATTTAAATGAAGTGGAATTAAGATATCATTGAGTCTAATCCCTGTTTTTCTGAAAATCTCCAGGAAGCTCAGAAGGTGCAGTATGTTCCCTTTCAGGTAACTAATGATAGAGCAGAACCAGAGTCTTTCACTGAGGAGCCCTCTGCCAGGGGTTCTACCCACACCTTACCAGGCCAGCCTCCAAACTGCCACATTTGCATTGCACCAATCCTCCTAAAGCTACTGGGAGGGAGATGATCTTTCTCCCTCGGCACAGAGATGGTATGGTCTCTTCATTGCCCAAAACAATGTAGATGCAAACAAATCTAATAGGCTCGGGTCTTTAGAAATGAGAAAAAAATTCTTCCTTTTATTTTAAACCATAAACCTAGTGGGAAATTATTGGGATCTACCAGTTCTGAGAGCAAGGTAGGACTGCTCACAATGGTGAGGTTATGGACTGGGCACAGCACATGCCCAGGAAGAACCGACTCCAGCAGCACCCAGTGAGGTAGCAGAGGTGACAGAGTCAGGGAACCAACTCCAACTCCCACTCTCCACCCCCCAAGTATATGGCTTATACGTACTTACAAACAAAAAATTCAGATATTCCACAGGAATAGCAAAGAAACTGAAGAAATTTGGTGACGCTTGTTTTATCCTCATGACACATAAGAAGGAAAATTCTGAGGTTTTCTTGAAACATTTCTGTCTGTCTCTCTCCTTTTGCACCTCAAACTCAGTTTAGACTCATCTGGCAGCAGGAGCCACCTTCCAGCCTCCCCACCCTGTTCCCGAGGTGCCGAGGTCAGTCAGGATGTCATCAAGAGACCCAACTGGCAGCAAATTTCTGGCTTTTCCTCCTTTTTAAAGTAATGTTGACAATTTTAAAAGAAAATCCCATCACGTAGAAACATGGAAAACTAGATCTTAAACGATCAAGATGACACTGGTTGGATTCTAAGTAAAAAGAAATTTAGAGAATAAATAGAAGAGAAAAGATGAGATCATCAATGTGGACAAAAAAAAAAAAAAAAAGAGGATTCTACAGAAAGTAACCTCACAGGGTGATCTGATCCTAAATTTCTAACTGGGTTGGTCGTGGTGGGTAGTCATGTCTATGGCATATAACTTTTTAGTAAAAGGTTTATCTTGGCCTTAAGCAGGCAGTCCATGGTTTCTATGCAACTAGATTAACACACCTTTGAAATAAACAGCCACCATTCTCCAGGAACACATAATCTTGTTAACTGTCCTGTAATCCAATGCTGGCCTTGCTTTCTTTTACCTTCTTGTAATCTTCCTTGCTTCCCCTCTTTAATTTCAAATTCATAAAAGAAATTGCAAAAGTGTTATTCTCCAGAGCTTTTGATATCTTGCTTCCCAACAATTATTGTCAGTTTGGCTCAAATAAACTCATAAAATTCTCTACAGGTCTGGATATTTCCTAGGTTGACACCAGTAACAGACCAATTTCTTTTCCTCCTTTTAAATTGCTCTATCTGGACAGCATAAGGCTGGGTTACTGAGTTCACTGATTTATAGAGAATATTTTTTTATGACAACACCTACACCATAGATGTTTATTAAACATTTATCAAATGCCTATGATGGGCAAGGTACTGAACTATTTATTGTATATATTTTCTCACTTAATTTATTCCTCTCAACAACTTTGTGAAGTACTATCATCCCCATCATATGGTTAAGAAATCAGGGATATAGAAAATTTTAAGAAACTGATTGAAGCACCTACACCTGGTAATTTCAAGTTACTACTCATGATGTCCTCTTAAAAATCAGGTCAGTATGATATTTCTCAGGTTTGTGATAAAAAAGCAAGCAAAAAAAATCTCCAGTCATGTCTAAATGATAAACTCTGCACCAAAAATCAAAATTTCAAATTGATAGGCTTCTTCCCCAATGCAATTCACTCTAATAGGCTTTCCTCTGTGCTTTTTCAAATAGCAGGCTGAGCAATGTCATCCAAATTTTTAATGACTCCAAATGAGCCTATTTGTGTTGGGTGTATAAGACAGTGAATAAATTGTGGGAGATTTCCTTTCCCAATTTCTACAGTTGAAATAGGCAGAAGAGCATGGCAAATCAGAGATAAAAATATCACCCTTATGATGGATATGGTGTAGCTGTGTGCCAACCACAGTCTTCCTAATATCCAACCTCAGAATAGAATTGACTTTCCACACTTCAGCCCTGACCCCTGTGTAGTGAGTTGGGGTCAGGAAGGTGAGGGGATGGGGTGGCCAAGTCTTCCCTTGCTCAGCTGGTGGCATGGAAGACAGAATGAAGAGCTCCCAAAGCAGGCAGGCAAATCCCAAAGGCAAAGGAAAGGAGGAAGGAAAGGAGTTAAGCCTGTCCTACTCCTTATCCCAACTCAGCATCTGGCAAAGGCACTCTTCTCCCTGAGGAGATAGAGAGAGGGCAGGAGAGATAATGATTATTCTTGTCCCTCCTAAAACATCAAAGTCTGAGAAGGGAGGGATCACCCCCTAAACACACATAAAGCTATGTGCTATGGCACTGGAATGTAACATAGCCCATTCTCTTCATTTGGGACACATTGGGTCTCAGGCACTTCAGGACATGAACATTTTATTCATAACAGTCAGTAGGGAATTAAGAAGTGAAATGACAATTCCTGCTGTGGGAAAAGTTGAGATTTTAAAAATGGAAAACATCATTGCCACATATTACATGTGTAAGATAGACAAACAGATGTAAAAATGTGAAATTATATAGAAAGGAAAAAGAAAATGCCCACGGTGAGTCAGGATTAAATGGCCAATGGTTAATTTACCTCTCAGAAGAAAGGGAAGCCACAAGGTGAGTCAGTCCTACAGCAATGACTCAGCAGATGGAGAGCCCACTTGTACAAGTAGGAAGAGGAGGGAGGAGGCAAAAAGGGCTGGGGGTGGGTATGAAGCAGGGTCTGTGTTTAATGATAACACCTCCTTTGTAAATGACACTGAAAGAGAGGGAAAAAGTCAAAATTAAAAATGACTTATTGTCCCACAGAGCCTTTCCTTCTTTCCTCCCGCATCTGAGAAATTAGGCACAGGGCTAGGATGAGATAGGGTATGTGGCAGAACAGCTGCAGTTGATAAAAGCTATAGGAACTGTGATGAAATAAGACCCCTCCCACCACTAGCACAGGATTTATGGCTTAAAACCAGCAGGTCCAGTTTGATACAACATAGTGAATAATTTCACCTAACAATAACCCCAGCCTCATACACTCATTTATATCCTATATAATAAAAGAGAAACACGTAAATTGACCGTACCTCCACAATGCCCACCAGCCAATCAGGCATGTGTATGCAAATTAACCCAACAAAGATGGTGGGTTAATTTGCATACACAGGCACCTGGTAGAGAGCAGAGTGGGAGAGCTGGCAGCTTGGGGGGAAGTGGCTACCTCAGTCACTCCCCCCAAGCCACCAGGCAGAGAGCAGAGTGGGAGAGCTGGCAGGGAGTGGATCAGCTTAGGGAACTTGGCTCCCTAAGCCTCCAGACAGAAAGCAGAGAGGGAGAGCTGGCAGCTTGGAAAACTTGGCAGAGTGGGAGGCCGTGGGATGGAGACAGAATAGGAAGGGAAAACCAAGAGCGTGGGGAGCACCAGGAATTCTGGGATTAGTAGTTCTGGTGGCAGATGGATCTCCTAGACACCAGAGCAAAGTAAGTCTGGAGCAAGTTACTGTTGCGGTGGGGCATGGAAGGAAAGCAAAGGTGTGAGACATAAGTAAAATCAGAGTATCTAGGAAAAATTAAAGGGAAGATATCCTAAAGCTTCCAGGAAATCTCCACCAATGAAGCAAAGAAGAAGAAAAAAGCCTTTATTATTCTGTGAGCAACAAACCAAAGTGAATTGGGGTCTCAGACAATTTGCTCATATGATTGCAAAGACATACAGAAACTCCCATATTGGAAGGGCTCCCCTGAGGGCTCCAAGATTGGAGAGGGTGCAGGTCGGGCTGAGGGACCCACCCCCTGTGCACGAATCTTCATGCACCAGGCCCCTAATCTACTCTATAAAAGCGAAATATTAAAATTAACCGTTTCTCCGAGACAGGGTAAGCCACGCCCACCAGCCAATCAGAGCAGCTGTATGCAAATTAGCCCATCCAACATGGCGGCCGCCACTCACGGACCTGAGTAAACAGCCCTTTCCATTGCGGCAGGAGCGAAAGTGAAGCTGCGCCCGCTCAGCTCAGCTCCGATTAAACTACCTCTAGCAAAACACAGCTTTGAAACATTTGAAACAATGTAACAATCATAGAATCCTCTGGAGCTTAAGGAAAGAGCAGCTCCAGCCTAACCAGTAAAAGTAACAATTGTTTCATTATAGACACTGAGAGGTGAAGCAAAGGAGGCTTCGTTAGTTAGAAGGCCGCCTTAAAGGAACAGTGTATCAATTATAGAAGATAACGCCAGGCCTCCAAGGAACAGCATCAATTATAGGAGAAAAACTCCAGAACCTGCGTCCAGCCGGCCTTGCTGGGATGTTGGGTCAATGGGAGCTGTGGGCAGCCTTAAAGCCCCTCACCCAGGCTGGTCAGGCACGCCAGCAGGTGGACATCCCC
>PVJC01002146.1:42343-82630 GCA_004026665.1 Murina feae | reverse complement strand
CCCCCCCCGCCGCCTCTTACCCGCTTCCCGGTGCCCTCCAACCCTGCCGCCTGTTTCCCATCACGGGTCCTGGGTCCTGCGCTGTCCCGCCCTGCAGCCGCTCTGTGCACTCGGAAGGTCCCTCAGCCTGGCCTGTGCCCTCTTGCAGTCTGGGAGCCCTCGGGGGATGTCCACCTGCTGGCATGCCTGACCAGGCTGGGAGAGGGGCTTTCAGGCTGCCCACAGCTCCCATTGACCCAACGTCCCAGCAAGGCCGGCTGGACGCAGGTTCTGGAGTTTTTTTCTCCTATAATTGATACTGTTCCTTGAAGGCCTGGGGTTATCTTCTATAACTGATACACTGTTCCTTTAAGGCGGCCTTCTAACTAAGGAAGCCTCCTCTGCTTCACCTCTCAGCGTCTATAATGAAACAATTGTTACTTTTACTGGTTAGGCCCGGGCTGCTCTTTCCTTCAGCTCCGGAGGATTCTATGATTGTTACATTGTTTCAAAGCTGTGTTTTGCTAGAGGCAGTTTAATCGGAGCTGAGCTGAGTGGGAGCAGCTTCACTTTTGCTCCTGCCGCAATGGAAAGGGCTGTTTACTCAGGTCCGTGAGTGGCGGCCGCCATGTTGGCTGGGCTAATTTGCATACAGCCACTCTGACTGGCTGGTGGGCGTGGCTTACCCTGTCTCGGAGAAACGGTTAATTTTAATATTTCGCTTTTATAGAGTAGATGGTTTCTGAAGATACTTTTCTTTTTTTTAATTAAATGAAAAAATACAACATTGAATATGCTTTATTAAGCTATGTGTAGAACTTGGGAATTACTGATGTAGTTCAACTCTCCATTTCACAGACCAGGACAATGAATCCCAGAGATGGTAAATGATTTTATCCCAGGCTCTGTCTTCCATGGAGAGTTGAAGCACAGAACAATGTGTGAGGCACAGAGCAGATAACTAGTAAACATTCAATGCCATCACCTTTAAAATAGCCATAAACAAAAAGGGTGAGCAAGGGAGTGAATGACAAAAAATAATTCACTGACCTACAATCTTGTGACTAACCTTTATTTGCTGGGGAGGACAATTTTCCAGAAGACTTCAGAATTTGCCCTTAATTTCTGTCACATTTTAGTCACTCTGCCAGGAACCTCACAGTAAAGAGCTGTTGCACGTGAGAGGACACTTGTCCAAACAAGTGGTATAAAAACAAGGCTGCCTTGTCTGGAGTGCCCAGTGCTATTTCTCCCCCCTCTGACTAACCTCGAGGACTCAAAAAAGATCATTTTGTGAAGCTCTGGCGTGTACATGGGTAAACTTGAGTCATCATGTGTCACAATCAGAATCATCAAGCCAAATGCTATGGGCCAGATGACCATGTCATCTCCAAATAAGTTATGATGGCATTCTGGGCTGCTGGGTCACCAGGGTACTCTAGTTGGGTTTGTTTTTCATCTTACCTCCAGGGGACTCTGGCCTATTACCAACACCAATACCTAAAGCCATGGGTAAAATATCTTGAGTTAGTTCAAACTTACTTAAAATAAACAGAAAGATAACAGAAACATTTATGTTACTTTTCAAATTATGTAGAATTAGAATGTCTGAGGGAGTCTCAAGCACAGATCACATCTAAAAAAGTAGAAGGAATGGGAGGTAAAGTTGATTACTAGAATAATTTGAACATTTAATAAGGAAAAAAACTTATTTTATATGGGATAGGTATTTGAATTATGTGTGTTCACTGATCATAATCATCCCCAATGAATTAGTTCCTCATTTTGAGAACATGGAATAGTAGAAACCAGTGTCAATATATATGATAATACAATCATGCGTTTTATGAGTAAAATTTATAGAATAGTGGCAACATATGAATTATATATGTTCCACATTCTAGCTCATTCCATTTAATAACTATAGCTTGCTACCATTTAAAGAGTACATACTACTTGGCAGGCATGTACTTAGTGCTTTATGTGCAGAGTCAGTATTATTAATTCAGTCTTTCAAACTGGTAAGTAGTAAAGCTGTGATTTGTATCTGTCTCCAGATAATGACTTGATCTTCTAAGGCTAAAGTATCATTCTAAATCCTCATTTTGCCTTTTGGTAGCTGTGTGACCTTGGGCTAGTTATTTAACCTCTCTCCATCTCATTGTCTTTACCTTCAAAATAGATATTCTCTGCCTAAGAATTTGTTATACATGAAATAAACATGTAAAGCACTTAGTTCGTACAGAATAATCATGCAACCAGTTTGTTGACTTTTATCATTATAGTAATGATAGCTTACTATCAGTGTGTCTTCAAATAATCTGGACAGTTAAAATACCCAGATATTGAGACTAAAATTTTCTTATTGATCTCCATTATCCAGGAATTTCTTATAACGATCAAATCTGAATTCATAATTACATGGTGGGAAAAGATTAGGTTACTGCCAGCAGTTCTTAGGGCCCATGGAGCTCAGGTTAGGTTATGCCACATGTGTCAAGACATTTGACTTCAGGAAAAATTTTCTGAACATGGATCACAAGGCTTGTAAAAACCAACAACTATATACTTTCTCTTTAAAAGGCTGGTTGCACTGAAAAGATGGAAAGATGAATAAAACCTATACATTCTATAATCATTCCCATTAGCTCCTCATTTTGAGAACATTGGAGTGTAGAAACCAGTGTCAATGTAGGTGATAATACAAGCCATGTATTTTCTGAGTAAAATTTGTAGAATAGTGGCAACATATGATAACATACACAACTGTTGGATTTGCCAAGGATGCTCACTGATTTGCTATTATACTGTACTTGTTAAAGAGCCTAAGTTCTGGAATCAGACTTACAGTAAGTCTAAATTCTCAACTCTGCTTCTCCATTTGTCAGCTTCCCAATCTTAGAGAAATTATTTAATCTCCTTAAAGCTCAGTTTTCTTATCTGAAATATGGATATAATAAGAATACATACTTTGCTGTTTTGAAGATTAAATGTTTTGAAGACTAAATGAGATATCTTATATAATAAACCCCTAATATGCAAATCCACCAAATGGCAGAACGACCCATTGCTATGATGCTCACTGACCACCAGGGGGCAGACGCTCAACACAGGAACTGCCCCCTGGTGCTCAGTGCACTCCCACCGCTCAGCCAGAAGCCAGGCTTATAGCTGGCAAGCACAGTGGCGGTGGCAGGAGCTTCTCCCACCTCCGAGGAAGCACTAAGGAACAGTGAGCTGAGCAGTAAGGAGCAGCAAGCAGGTGGGCGGTAAGGAGCGAGGGGTCCCGGACTGGGAGAGGGCATAGGCTGGGCTGAGGGACCCCCCACCCCCCGGTGCATGAATTTCATGCACCAGGCCTCTAGTTACATATAAAAGCACTTAGCCCAGAGTCTGATTCAGAACAAGTATTCAATAAACTTAGCTATTGCTATTTGTTGTCAACCAAAAGCCTCTGTGACCTCTATTATTGAGATCTTGCCAATGGGGAAAGTTAGTGGTGATTTTTTGGGTAGAAGTGCTCTTGTCACTGATAAATACCTGGCAAGCTATGATGAAGAGTGGGACAGAGCTCGGACCTCTTCTAGGTATACGGTTCAAATCTGGCCAATTTTTGTCATCATCCTAATGGGCTGCTATGGCTCATTCTACATATCATTCTGTCATCAAGGCTGTGGTTCTTCCCTCTGAGTTGAGACATGAGGGATAGAGAGGTAGGTAGAGGGCTTCTTAAGGCCAAGCAAGGTCATGAAAGTTTAGTAGGGACTAAGACATTACTGGAGATACTAGGGTATTTGATTACTGCTGGCAATGGGAACTACTCCTGGTTCCTAATTAAGCATCAATTAAGTCAGGTTGCTGAAGTATGACTAGTGAATGCTGTTGAAGTCCCATTTGATTTTGTGGTAAATTTACTTTTTATCCATGATTTCATGATTTCAAATCTCAAATGAACTCTCAATACTGCCTGGAAGTGCCACTCAGGACTTAAACTGTCTGTGATAGTATGTTCTACCTTTCTCTTAAACTTCTCATCTGCTGCCCCCATGCACAATTTCTTGTTTTGTTAATCCTCACCCAAGGATATTTTTTCATTGACTTTTAGAGCGAGAGGAAGGGAGGGGAAGAGGCACACAGAGAGAAACATCAGTGTGAGAGAGGTACATCGTTTGGTTGCCTCCAGCACATGCCCCAACCAGGGCTGGAGATTGAGCCGACAACCAAGATACGTATGTGCCCTTGACCAGAATCAAACCTAGGACCCTTCATTCCACAGGCTTATGCTCTATCTACTAAGCCAAACAGGTTAGGGCCTCCATGCACAATTTAAACCATGAGCTGGGAAAGAACTATCTGTTTTGAAAGCTTATGTGTACAGACCTATCTCATGTGATTACGAAGGTTACATGAGTTAATAAATGAAAAGAAATGAAAACTATTTAGAAGATTACTTGGCACACAGTAACTACTGATATGTATTAACAATAATGATGATGATTATTTCTTGTGTCTAAACTCATTTTCTTTTTCTTCCCTATTTTGCTTGAGGAGGTATCCCTGCTCCTGCCAAAAGCCAACCCCTCAAGCTTCATATTAGAACTTATTGGCCTTAACTTTCTCTAATATTGTCCCTTTGATTACACCCCATCAGTAACTTCTTCTTTCTGAATTTTTTTTCCAGCAACATGCAAACATGCTTCACTATCCTCAAGTGTTCAGCCCACTCTGAATCTGGCTTCTGCCCTTGTGAGTCCTATACACCTGCTCTTGTCAAAATCATTAATGACGCTGATGTTACCAAATCAAGCAGTCACCTTTCCATCCTCAGTGTACTTGAACACGGCTGGTGGCTATCTACTTCTCCAAAAAATCCTCCTCTCTCCGGTTTATGACACCACATTCTCCAGAGTTTTCTCTAACCCCTTCAATCATTCCATTTCAGTCTTCTTTCCAATGCTTTCCTTCTTTACCCAATATCTGAATGTTGCCCTTTTCCATGGATAGGGTCCTGGACTTGTAAACTTCCTTTACACTATTGCTCATGCTCATGGCTTTATTCACAATTTACATACTGAAAACTCCAAATTTAGATCTTTAGCCTAATCTTTCCTTGACTACATGGCGTCTCTTCTAGGATGCATCACAACACTCAAAATTACAGCTAAAACCAAACTCTTGATTTCCTTCCCACCTCACTTTCCAAAATTTCCCCTTCTAATCATATTCAACATCCATACAATGGCTCAAGTCAGATGCCTGGATTTCATTCATCACTTTTCTCTTTCTTTTAATGTTTGTATCTTTATCTTTCCCATCTGTTCCATTTGCAAGTCTTGTCCATTCTATCTCTAAAATGTATCCCACTGCTGTCCCCTTTTCTTCATCCCTGCTTCTTTACCATCTTAGACTAAGAAAACATCACCTTTTACCTAGACTGCTTCAACATTCCTCTCACTTCCTATCTCATCCAATTCAATTTATTATTAATGTTGATGTCTGAGAGAACTTGAAAATGTTATATAACATCCCTTCTATTTTTTAAAAAAATATTTTCATGTCTTATTGATTTCTTTAATATAGCTGATCTGGCCCCTTTCCATCCCCAACCCTATTTTCTACCATTCTCCCCAGGCACACTTCTTTCTCAAATGCACCAGGCTAAAGGCCTTCAAACGTTCTGTTTCTCTGATTGGAATGGCCCCCCATTTCCTTCTTATCTTTCTGGCTTCAGGTGAAATGTCACCTCCTTAGAGAGACCGTTTCTTGTTTTCTAGTTATACAACCACCTTTTCCCTCCCATTATTTTCTACCTTTGTGCCCTCTTGTACCCTTCAAAACACTTATCAAAATTTGTTTATTTTCTTGTTTATAGTCTGTCTCTCCCTCCTGGTCCAAAGGGAATGAGGGCCATTTCTATTTACTCGTCACTACCTAACCAAATACTTGACACATAATGGGATCTAGTCCTTGTTCAGCAAGTGAGTGAATAAATAAGCAGTTATCAAAGTGTTAACCTGAGCAATTGAAACCATACAACTGAAGCAGAACTTTGACCAAACTCACTTAGAAAGCTGGACCATGACAAATTATCCTCCCAAAAATGGTGCCAAGGCCTGTTGATGATGGAGTATCTCATGACTGTGATGGGATCTTTCCTTCCTCCCGTTTTATGCACATTTCATGCCTCCTTTGTGAAATCCTTGCCCCCATATAACTCCTAACCCCAATCCAACTTTAACTCCCTGTCCTGATGATACACCTCCCATATTTCCAACCCACAAGGTCCGCATGATCCTCAGAAACCCTGCAGCACTCACTTAATAATTATATTCCATTTTATGCTGTTGCTATGAGCCAGGCACTGGCTTAGGAATTAGAGATCAAATATAAATTTCTTGAACTAACATTTATTCAGCATCTTTTATACCAGACTCTCTTAAGCATTTTATGACATCAACACTCCTAAATTCTCACTGCAAATCCATTTTCTATTTTTTTTTATTTAACAAATATTTTCACAGCACATACTATGTACCAGGCCCTGGCCCTAATTGATTTAACCCTCACAACAAACCTTAGAGGTAGATAGTATTATTATCTTTATTTGTGAGTATGGAAAACTGAAGCAAAAGCAAATTACTTATTCAACACCATAGAGCTAACAAATGACAGGCCAGAATTTGGGTTCAGGCAAATGAGGCTCTAAAATTTCCATTCTCAACCACCATTCTAGCAACCTCACAACT
Source organism: Murina feae (assembly GCA_004026665.1). NCBI lineage: Eukaryota > Metazoa > Chordata > Mammalia > Chiroptera > Vespertilionidae > Murina > Murina feae. The sequence goes on along the minus strand of PVJC01002146.1, from coordinate 75,905 downwards.
CCTATGAGATAGGTGAGGTTATTCCTGTTTCAGCAGAAGGAACTCTGAACTCAGATGTGAGCTGTGCTAGAGTTACACAGTTCATTCACATGCTCAACATCAAATATTCATAAAGTGCCTACTAAATATCTGAGATATACAATATTGGAACAGACTTATCCTTGGAAAGTTTACAATCCCTTAAATACATTGGTAATATGGGATTTAGATTAAAAAATTGATGTCTCCAAAACTAAAGTGGCCTTTTCATGCTAGGATTCTGAGTTAGAGCAAATTTTGTGGGGGCTCAGAGATGAAGCTGCAACCAAGAGGTGGAGGTGGGGCAGCCCTAAAAGGTTTCCCTGAGGAAGATACCACCACATATTACTTTTCTTGTTATTTAAATGGTCAATGTTTTACATTTAAACTTCATCCCCATTTGCACTCATTGTCACTTCCTTGAGAACTGGGGTTCTAATTTAATCTTGCTCATAGTGTTTGGGAGGGGGCTACACACACAGTCAGTATTCAGCAAAGGGATCTTGAATAAGTTGTGACTGGTTGAGTTCTCTTAACAGCTAACAAAGCTGGCAGTATTAGTTTCGCTTCTTTTAAGATTTACTATGCTCGAGCTTCTTCAAACCTGAAAACTTAATTGCTCTGCCAGACATATACTGAATTTTTCTGGCTCTTTGGGGACTATGATTCAAAGACTGAATGGCATAAAACCAGGAGCTCTTCTGATCATTCTCCTCGCCACATGGCCTAGGTCCTATGCCCTTCCAGATTCAATATTGTCCTCCCTGAGGAACCGCACAGCCCATCGCTGCTACCAAGCCCTGTGGAATGAGGAGTCCTGACTTCATGACCACAAATGGTTTCATGTTTATGTTGCCAAAATAGGCAAACTGAATTCTCATGTTTATTTTTTCACCAGTGCAATGGGAAGCACCGGGGCCTTGGTCCTTGGAAATGATGAAAAACCTACTCAAATGTATACAGAGCAAACACCACTGTTCGCCATGCTGCCTTGTTTGTTTTGGAAGAATGTGGATTTATTAATAATAAAGTTTCGCCATGTGGCAGACACATCTGGGTCACTAAGCATCAGTCATAGGAAGTAACTCAAGAAAAATGTCATATAGTCACTTAGTCCTTCATCTGCCAAGGCTGAGTGGGCCATGCTTCTGTCTTCTGTATTTTAACAACATTTCAAAATGAAAAATGAGATATGATGTGCGAGCATTCACCTGAGATTCAGAATTATCATTCACGATGGTGCTCATGATGGCAACATGCAAAACAAAACATACAAAAAGTTGCAACTCTTCAAAATTTCAACTGGCCATTCTCCCCAATTTACACAGAAAGAAAAACTGACTAGTAGAATGAACAGATGCATGTGGCATATTCTACGGAGACTCATGGCAAAGGAAACAACATCGACATTCATTTATTTAGCACTTATTTATTTAACCTCTGGCTGGGCTGGGTTGTTGAGTTTGGTTTTACATCCTGAATTACAAAATTTATGATGGAACGTGTGTCAGCTGTTTGCTGAGGGAAAGAAAGACCTCTGTTCTTTGTCTTTTCTCATAATAGTGCCAAGAGTCCTACATGTTTGTTTAGAGAAGTTAAAATATGTGAGGAGTAAGAGCATAACCCTAGCGGGGCTTCCTTTCTCCATATTCTGTTCTCTCCTTTGGACAGTTGGACAGTACCCTGGGCAGACTCCTGAAACTTCCAGCCTGGACCACTGTGCAGTCCTTCTCTTGGTCTCCTCTCAAGCTCCTCCACTCCATTTAGCCAAAAGTGGCCACAATCAGAATCAGTTAAGCTTTTCTGGGAGACCACCACAAACCTGCTCTGTACATAATGTGACCAAACATGGATCTCATGATTAATTTAATTCTCCTAACCCCTTTGTGACACAAGGAAGTGTGCAGTATGAACAGTAGCCACGGGCACGGCACCAGATTAGGCAAAGATATTTGAATTCTAATCCACTACTTCTCTTCCCCAGCTTTATCCCAGATAATAAAAGGGAATATGTAAATTGAATGAACGAACGGCAGAATGACCAGTCACTATGAATATACTCATCTTTAAAGTGAAATAAATACAGTCCCTACTGCATGTAAAATACAGCATAGGGAATATACTAAGTAATATTGGTATAACTATGTATGGTGCCAGGTGGGTACTGGAAATACCAGGTGCTATATATCTGGAACCAATAAAAAATAATATTGAAAGTAAATTGTAATTAAAAAAATGAAATTAAAAAGTAAAGAAAAACAATTACAGCTTTTAATAGTGTCTGTGGGAAAAACCAGTCCCTACTTCATACAGTTTTTTGAAATTTATCTTTATTGTTGAAAGTATTAGAGATGTCCCCACTTCTTCCTCCCACTGACCCTCTTCACCCTACTCCCACATACCCTCAGTTGCTTTTGTTTTAAAATAACTTTATTGAGACCTTTTCAAGTGTATAAGAAAATGATCTTTAGTAGATTTACTAAGTTGTGCTACCATGACTATAAATCAGCTTAAAAACTTTTAAAGTCACTCCAGAATGATCCCTCATGCACCTTTACTGGTAACCCCTGTCTCCTGCTGTTGCCCCACTTTTTGTCTGCATATCTTTACTTTTTCTGGATAGTTCATGTAAGTATCATACATTTTATGGTAGTTCATGCCTGACTTCTTTCCCTGAGCATAGTATTTTCGAGGTTCATTCATGTTGTACATAGCATACATCTTTATCTTGTTCTTTTTTACTGTAAATAATATTTTATTGTATGGATGTACCACTTTTTATCTACTAGAGGCCCGGTGCACAAAATTTGTGTACTTGGGTAGGGGGTGTCCTCAGCTTGGCCTACACCCACTCGCAGTCTGGGATCCCTCAGTGAATGTCCAACTTCTGCTTAGGCCCGCTCCCCATGGGAAGCAGGCCTAAGCCAGCAACCGGACATCCTTAGCACTGCTACAGAAGCAGGAGAGGCTCCCGCGCTGCACTTAGAAGCCATGAGCCCCGCTTCTGGTTGAGAGGCACTTCCCCTGTGCAAGCTCACTGACCACCAGGGGGGCAGCTCCTGCATTGAGCATCTGCCCCCTGGCAGTCAGTGTGTGTCATAGTGACCAGTCATTCTGCCGTTTGGTTGATTTGCATACTAGCCTTTTATTGTAAAGGATTCACTAGTTAATCGACAGTTGGATTGTTTCTACATTTTGGCTATTATAAAAATGATGCTAAGAACATCTGTGTTCAAGACTTTATGTGGATATATGTCCTAAGTCCTCTTGTGTAGACACCTTAGAGTGAAATTGGTGGGCCATACGGTAAACTTATTTTTAACTTTTTAAGAACTCACACGGTTGTTTTGAGGCTTAAACATTAAGTAGAGATGGCCTAGCCTTAATGCTGCACAGGAAGTAATGATCAGTGAAGAACATTATTGTTGTTGCTGTGGCTGTTCTTTTTTTTGAGCTTTCATCTTCCTTACTATGTGAAGAGGCTAAAATAAAGCTCAAAAAGGGTTATCAACGTGCTCAAGATCACACAGCTGATCAGATGGATGAACAGAAATTTTCTTTCATGTTTTCTGACTCTAAGCGTGGCACTTTTTTTCTGCTAACAGAGCCTAAACTACATTAACCATCCCGAGGAGCAAAACTCTGATAATGCCTTCCCTACTGAAAAAATTTCAGTGGCCCTTTCCTGCACACAAAATATAAATCTCAACTCCTATGCTAGCTATACAAAGCCCTCTATTATTTTCTTGCTCATCTTTCCTGCTTAATCTCTCCCACACCCACACCCTAGCCTGTCTCTCCATTATGAATCCCTTGGGATGACTTTCGTTTCAATAACTCAGTCCGAACTCTTGGAGCCACTCTGCCTTTGTCTGAGCATTATCTGTTTTCCTAAATAGTATTTCTCACCTTTGCCTTTTGAAATCCTATTCATTCTTCAAGGATAGTTCAACTCATATCTCCCATACTTTCCATGTGTTAGTGGCCCTACTCAAAAGAAATTTGTATTCTTCTCATCCACTTACTTATAATAGGTGCTCAATGAATGTGCTGACTTAAGTTGAAATGACTCAGAACACCCAGAGGTATAATGAATGGGCCATGTATGAAAAGTAATTTTCAAAAATTCAATAAAAACTCCTTTATAAATATCCTGGGCACAGTACAGTACAGAGTGTGATTTGTACCCAAGATAGGATCCTGCTCCTAGTTACCTGCCTTCATCTCTGTGATCAGAGCACTGTATTCATGCTGCAGGCACATTCTCATCACACTGCATTGTATATCCACGTATCTTTGTCTGCCCCTCAAGACTGTGAGTTCCTCCAGAGAAGAAACTGTCTCTTTCCTTCTTGTACACCCATTGCCCAACACCATGCCTGATCTGTGTAGTGGTGAGTATTCACTTCAAGCATGTCAAACTCATGACCCACGGCCCCAATGTGGCCCACAACAAATATTTCTGTGGCCCAGCCAATATAATGGTATGAAGAAACGTTTTAATAAAAAATTTATAATTTAATTTTTACAATATCCTGTTACACATTATTATTTTTTAAAATATATTTTATTGTTTTTTTTACAGAGAGGAAGGGAGAGGGATAGAAAGTTAGAAACATCTATGAGAGAGAAACATCGATCACTGCCTCCTGTACACCCACTAATGGGGATGTGTCCGTAACCAAGGTACATGCCCTTGACTGGAATCGAACCTGGGACCCTTGAGTCCACAGGCTGACGCTCTATCCACTGAGCCAAACCAGTTAGGGCGCGTTATGCTTATTAATTTGTGCAGTTATTCAGTGTCTGGTAAGTTAATGCTCAAGAAAGTATTAATTTTTATTAAAATCTATTATTTTACATTAATGATTACTCATTTACTTCAGCCTTTTGTAGTCAGCATGTCTCTATCGAAATAAACCTGCATTTCTATGAAAATTGAAGCCTTTGCTTTTTTGTGGCCCACATAAACTTAAACATAGTTTATTTGGTCCTTGTTAGCCTTTGAGTTTGACATGCTTGCACTACATGTTTTCAGAATGAATGAACGAATGAATGAACAGAGGGTAAGTGAATGAGGGAATGAGGTGCTCTCTCTCATTTGATAGAAAACCCATGAAGTCCTAACATCAGAGTCCTAAAAGAGGTTTCTACTTGAAGAAAGGCTCTCATATTCCCATTGGCCTAGTGTTAACCCCCCTTCCTCCAAATGGTTCACCTGATTAAATCAATAATTTTATATGTAGAATATTTTCCTTCCAGGCCAGTTCTTTCCTTAACCCCTTGGAAGAAAGGGACACACACACACACACACACACACACACTCAAGAATATTAAAAAAAGACTTTCCCAAATTACATATAAGCTCTAAAAGACAGTGACTTTTCCTAGGTAGGTTATTAGCATCTACCAAGGATCTAGCAAAGGGCTTTGCACATAGTGCGGGCATTGAGAATAGTTGTTGAATAATTGAATCCAGAAAACATTTATTAAGTGCAAGATCCAGTTGCAACTTTCCAAGACTCCTGGCATGAGGGGGCTAACAAACATATATAATTGTAATAATAACAACTAGGCATTCAGTCATTACTGTATGACTGGCACTATTTTAAGGCTTTTATAGGAAATAACGTATTTAATCCTCATAATAACTCAGAAAGGAAGGTATTAAAAATGAAGAAAATGAGGAGAAAGAGCCTAAGCTACAGAGAAGGTTTGAAAAGTAATTCGCCTTCTATGCAGTGATCTAAGCCAGGCAGTCTGGTTCCAGACTCTCCCCATGCGAATGCTCCCAAGCTCAGGTGAGGGGCCACATCCCACTCACTTGTGTTTCTTCAGTGCCCAGAAGCTCTGATGACCTATTGCTAGTGAACTGTACCAACCACAAGGCTGACAAGGATTAGGAAAATAATAAAGATACATCGCGTTATGCAACAATAACAGGGCTGAATGCCAGGGTGGGAAGGGGTGGAAGACGCCCAGGTTTCAAAGCCAGACCAATGAGACTTGGGCTTGAACTCCAGATTCACCAGTAACAAGCTCAGGCACTAGTTTTTTTCTAACAAAACATTATCCATCCCAGGACCCACATACCACCATGTCTGGGCCAGGAGCCATCTGCAAAGTTTAAAGGCTTTGGAAGATTAGATTCTAGACTGAGAGACTCAAAATAATTAAAAACAAAGGTGATTAAGTCTAAGGCTAAAAATGATGTACTTCAGGTCACACACCTGCTTCGTACCGGTACTGAATTTCAGTTTCCTGAGTTCCAGCCCAGTGCTCTTTCACTTAAGTCACAGAGTTTCATTTGAGGTAGGTAACTTGAACAAAACATCACAAGAAGCAAATTATTCAAAACGGGACTTTCCAGAACTAGAATTGGACAGCTGCCTCCGTGTGTTTGAGCGAGTCATACCCCAGTTTCACTATAGATCTGAAATCTAACTCTGCTGTGATGTCAGAGGCTGGGGATATCTTCTAAGCATGAGTCAAGTCTGGAGATAAGTCTCGCGCTGCTCTGCGATGTCCTAAAATTCTCCCATGCCTCCCTCCCTGCCAGGATGTCCTACTCAATATCCCAGAGAGATACCTTTCCGGGAGGGGGACTTCTCCCTGGAAGAAGACACCATCAGCTCCCTGCAGTCTCAGTTATTTCCCTGAGGGTACATAATGGGCTTGAAGCATACTTTCTTCTAAATTCTCTCTAGTTTTAGAAACTGGAGACAAGCACAGATGAAATGTAGCACAGAAATAGAAGGCTATTATCCAGTGTTATTGGAGCAGCAGCTATAAACATCATTCCAAGGTGTATGCACCTTTAAGACAGGTACCCGTGGCACTTGTATTTACATGATAGTACAGAGGGCTGGTGCCAAGTATATAGGCTTTGGAGCCAAAGAAACCAAGCTTCAAGTCTTAGCTCAGTTACTTACTAGCTGAGTGTCCTTATACTAGTTGCCCTCATTGAGGCATGGTTTCATTAGTTTGAAAAAGTGGGATAATAATATTGACTTCATAAAGGTTTGCTGATAATGAAAAAAATCTTTGCTGTTTCTAATAGCAAATCTGGTACTTAGTAGGGGTTTAATATTATGTTAACACTTCTGCCCCATGGCTTGTAGTTGAAACAAATGCTTGCAGGGGTAGGGAGCATCCAGCCCAAAGGCTGGATAAGGCCTGTGAAATGTTTTGGTCTGGCCCTGCCAAGGCACTAGGAGTGAGTTCATTAAATGTTTGACCAAATACAGAGGCTAATTTGTAGGTCAATCATTTTGTACGGCCACGAATGATGGTATAAATATCCATATGGCCCTTGGCAGAGAGAAGTCCCTCACTCCTGTTTGATGGTGAGTTTGTTGGAAACAAAGTAATCCCTTTGGGGACAGTGTAGGGTTGAAATGGACTTATCAAACCCCTTCTATCATATATACTCACAATGCAGGAAAAATATCAAAATTGAGTCCACCCTTCCCCTGAATAACAGCATCCCATGTTAAACTTTCTACGTCTGTCTAGACAAGTGTTTTTCCAGCCGGGGAATGCAGAATGAGCCACTCCCAAGGGAAACCCATTCCACTTCCTGCCAAATCTCTAATGGGTTAAATGGCTCACTGAGGCAAACATCTCTCCTATGAGTTCCACCCACTATAACCTGCCTCTGCTCTGGGCTCTGGCAGCTCAGAGTGATCAAAAAGGAATGTTCCTCAACACCATTTCCTGCTACAGACCAGAGTGAATTCCCCCTACAGACACTTGAGGAGAAAATGGAATAGAAGCGCATTCCACTGCTGCAGAAAAAGAGGAGATAGAGATAAGTGTTTCCATAATTCAAGTTAAACAAGTTACTCAAAACCTGAAGCAAAGCTGAGATTTTTGGGGAAAGACAATAGTGAGAAGCTAATTCCTTAAATTCCAGAAAGTATCAACAGTAAGTTCAGCTCAGTAATTTGCTGAGGGTAGCTCTTTATCAAAAGATAAATGAGGGTAAGGAAGAGATTGCACCTTAAAGGCAGGATCACAGATCTAAGATATTCCAGGCTGGAGACAGTTAGAGGAGCCAGGTGCCTTTGGGTTAGATTGCCCCGGGGATTTTACTGAGATGCAGGAATAGAGGGGTTAGAAGAAGCTTAGAACTGTGGGAAATACAAGGCTATGAGCAGGGTGTGGAGAATTGCGTGATGTAAATGTGCCCTCCAAAGGGGCTGAAGGCCTCATCTCTGAATAAGTGCTTTCTCAGTGACAGAAACAAAGGACTTGGGAGGGGGAGGGCAGTGGAGATGAAGTTTTAAAATTTAAGCTTGAGAAGGAAGGACTCTCAAGGATGACCTGGTGAATCTGGGTGGCGTTCAAATTTCCATTCTATGGAAATAAGCAACATACATAAAGAGAATTCTCACTTCACTCTTACGCCTCCCTCCAAGATATTTCGCGCCAGAAATTAATATATTTTGAGATATTTCTCCCAATTGAATTTAAAATAATCAATTATGGTCTCCAACATGGGGTACAAATTGACCAGCCTTCTTGTAAAGCTGTAGTACTTGCCTCTGATGGCTATTCTGTTGAGATAATGGTGAGAAGAATGGCGATGCAGCCCAGCTGCCATGGCTCAGTGGTTGAACCAGGGGCTTAATCCCCAGTAGGGGGCATGCAGGAGGTAGCAGATCAATGATTCTCTCTCCTCTTTGTTGTTTTTCTCTCTCCCTCTCCCTTTCTCTCCGAAATCAATATATATATATATATAAAAAAAAAAAAAAAAAAACATTTGTGATGTGTTTGTGATGTCACCAACTTGTTTAGCAGACGTGCTGCCAATTCCTGGATACTGTTTGGTTGCTCACAGTGCCAACATGGCGCCCTTCTGCTCTTTCAAAAATACTATATGGTTTTTAAAAGAATTCTGTGAGCCAGAAGGAATGATTATTTTAGCATGTTTTGAAGTAAAATCTCATTAAGAAGGAATATAAAGATTTTTATTTTCCTGAATCTTCTATATTTTATTCGTATTAGAGCTGAGCATTAATTGTGGTCTGATTCCTAAGACAGGTTTTTTTGTTCGTTTGTTTGTTGGTTGGTTTTATGTGTTGCTGTGATGGATGTGGTTAACGTTTACCATCAGTGTACTTTAGGTAACAGAAATTACCTTTAGTGTTGGTGGGCATCATCCAGTCAGTTGAAGATCTTAAGAGCAAAAACTGAGTTTTCTCAGAAACAAAACCAGATTCTGCTTCATGACTGTAGCTCCCAGTCTGCTCTATAGGTTTCAAACTTGCTGGCCCCCACAACGACATGAGCCAAATTCTTAAAGTAAATGATATATACATATATATATGTATCGTCTCCCACTGGTTCTCTGTCTCTAGAGAATCTTGATGGCTATGATCCTTATCTTCACGTAGCTTTTGCTCTAGACTCTTATTTCCAGATGATGCAATCTCAGGATCAGATCTTGCACCTTATTCACATTAGTACTTCCTTTTCCCATTGGCTCAGGGACAGGCTATAATAAAAAGTGCAGTTTAAGGAAAACACAAAAAAAAACCTGAACAAATAAGTAAATAGGGTAGGAAGAACTAATACTCATGGTATAAAGAACTATGATGCTGCTTTATGAAGAGCCCAGTAATGTAAATCGCGGGGGAAATTATTACAACAGTCAGGATTAATTGCAGGAGGCTCTTCATAGATAAATTTTTGAGTCACATGAAGAGGACTATAGGTAAGGTGGTTTGGAAGTTTGAGGGGCATGGAGAGAGAGGCCCATCAGAGGTGGATGAAGAGAGAGAATCTGGTTAAACTGGAGATGAAGAAACAATAAAAAATAAGGTCAGCAAAAACAGAGCCTTATTGTATTGACAAAAAGCATGGAAGAACCCTATTTTCCCCTGGGATAAAAACTTAAAAAGCCAGCCTGCACATGTGTACACACACATGGCCTGGAACTGGCATGCTTAGAGAGCTGAAGGGCTCATTGTCGGAGCGGGGCACTCTGCATGGAGATATGAAGGAGCTGTTGCCTCTGACTGCCTGTCTTCCTCGCTGTACAAAGACACGGAAGGTTTCTCTCAGCACCTCACTTAAGGTGAATGTTTACTTCACAGAACTGAGCCTCTCTTAGCGTGGGCCTCTACTGGCGATGCAAGGATGGGAAGGAAGTCACAGCTGGTTCTATTGGTGGGACTGTCCTTCCAAAGCCAACACACAGAGAACTCCAGAGATGTAGCCTTTGCCTCCTAGAGAGACAGTCATATAGCCTAAGAGAATGAAACAGCTCTTTCATCAGCCCAATTTTCTTTTTGTGCAGATGGTGATCCAGATTGGTATTACAGGTTTTGAAACAAATTGTTGTTTCAAGTTCCCCAATGCTGAGCAGCAGGGCAGCTGCGAAGTCATTCCATTTCTGTCCCCAGAAGCAAAGTCCTCCTTATCAGAGTCTATCCTTGACACACGGAAGTCCATTTTCCCATGAACAGGACAGTAATCTTTCTCTCCTTTAACGTGCAATTCGTTGCACTACCACCACCTCTCTTTTGTTATTCAGTCTTTCTTCAAAATATAATTTGTATGCCAGGCACCGAGCATACAATCTAATGGTGGAGACAGGCAGCTACAATACATTAAAAACAAATGATTCAGATTTATTTAGTACTTTCTGTGTGCTGGTGATTGTTCTAAACACGTTACATACATTAACTAATTTAGCTTCCATACAATTCTATGCCAAAGGTTCTATCATTACCCCTTTCTCCATATGAGGAAATCAAGGCCTAGAGACGTTGAGTTACTTGTGTACAATCCTACAGAAAGGAATAGAGCCAGAACTACACTCAAACAATCTGGCTCCAGCGCTTGACTTCTTCACTGTGAAGGTGGACAGACGGAAGGGGCAAATGCTGAGGGTCATGATGGAAAAAGCACAGGCGCCGGGGAGCACAGGGAGGTGCCAATAATCCAGATTTGTGGCCCCTGGAGAATTGCTGTATTTAAAATTCAAATCAGATCACATCAAACTCCTCAAAATCTTTTAATGCCCCTCCTCCCCCCAAATTTAGGCTAAAAGCTGTGTGTTCTACTATGACCTAAAAATGCTCGGCTCTATCTGGCTTCTCAACTCTTAGGGCCTTGCCCCTCACTGTCACTCTTATCAATGCAGGTCTCTGGCTGCATCCCTTATAGGTGAGAGTTAGTTACTATCTCTACCCACTCCACCCCACCCCTACTCAGTGTTTAGGTCTCAAGTTCAAGGTCATTTACCAAAATCTTCCCTGACTCCTAAACCACATAATCCCAATAATAATTATAATAATAATTGGAGTAAACATTAAATAATACTAAATGGTAGGCAGGATTCTAAATACTTTACATATAATAATAATAATAATAATAATAATAATAATATATATATATATATATATGGCATATTATATATATTGCTAATTAACCAGGATGCTGTAACAGGTCGACCAAACAGGAGGAGGTTGGGGGAAGAGCAGCAGGGGCCTCCTCGTGCCTGTGCTGGGGGAGGGCCTGATCAGCAGCGGCCTCGGCTGCTTTAAGGGTGGGAGAGGGAGGCAGGGCCGGACCAGCAGGCTGTGGGGTCCAGGGAGTGATGCGAGGCCAGACCAGTAAGCTGAGGGGTCAGGGAGCAAGACAGGGCCAGACCAGCAGGCTGAGGGGTTGGGGAGCAAGGCAGGGCCAGACCAGCAGGCTGAGGAGCAAGGCAGGGCCAGACCAGCAGGCTGTGGGGTCCAGGGGTCCAGGGGTCCAGGGAGCAAGGCAGGGCTGGACCAGCAGGCTGCATGGCCCAGGGAGCGAGGCAGGATCAGACTAGAGGGTGGGTGGCACTGCACGATTTGCTGTGGGGCCTAGGGAATGAGGGAGGGCCAGACTGGAGGGTGGGTGGCACTGCACGATTTGCTGTGGGGTCTGGGGAATGAGGGAGGGTGGGACCAGCAGGCTGAGGGGCCGGGAAGTGAGGCATAGCAGGACCAGCAGCCTGCAGGGATCAGGGAGTGAGCCAGGGCCCGATCGGCAGTGGTTGCAGGGACTGCTGCGCTGTGGACCCAGGTCAGGGTTCATGCAGGAGGCAACCAATAGATGTGTCCCTCTCATATTGATGTTTCTCTTTGTCTTTCCCTCTCGCTTCCATGCTCTCTAAAAATCAATGGAAAAATATCCCTAGGCGACTTGAGGGTGGGCGGCACAGCGATTTCGAATTGCGCGCTGGGCTCCTAATATATGTATAAAAGCCTAAGCAACCTTTACAACTGGTCGACAGAATGACTGGCCACTATGATGTGCACTGACCACCAGGGGGCAGACGTTCAATGCAGGAGCTGCCCCCTGATTGTCAGTGCAGTCCCATCGCCAACCTCCCATGGACCCCACCCATGCATGAATTTGTCCACCTCTAGTTTTAAATATTACAGCAATCTTAATGGTAAGTACCAATATTAGTCCCATTTTTACCAGTGAAAAGGTGAGGCAATATTGTATTTTTCCTCATTACCATGATCAAAGGTGAAGTCGTGTATTTATTCATTTAATATTTCCTGGGTTGTAAGCTCCTCAAGGTCAGGGTCTGAATTTATTCTCTTCATCATTGGTCCTCAGTGTCTAACACAGTGGCTCATACATAGCTGGCACTTAATAAGTATCAAATAAATGACTCAGTCCTTAACGGACATGGATGAGACATATTTCTCTCAAGACTTGTGTATTTTCTCACTAATTACAGTAAAATGGATAGCTGAGAGAAGAACGGAAGGAAGTCCTCTATTATCTAGTAATTATTTAGGCTGTAGAAAACTCAGTGCTCTTGTTTGCGCTCATGTTGTGCAAAGCTCACCACCTCCTTTTCCGTCAGTTATAACAGCTGAGGGTTATAAGGGAGTGGAGGCAGGGGCAGTGTGGTCTAGACTACAGGAAAGAGCATGAGTTTTCAAGAAACACAGATCTAGGTTTCAGTTCTGACTTTATCACTTACTAACTGTGTGGTCTTGAGTAAGCCCCATACATTCCATGAGCCTCCTTTCCCAACTCTGCAAAACAGGGACAATAATAGCTGCAAAACAGTGTAGTTGAGAGAATGAAGTGAGAGAATGTATCCAGAAGGCTTAGCAGAGTACTAGGAGGTGAAGAACTGCGGGCTCCTTTCCCCTCCTGTAATCAGGGGCAGGCATGTAGGGCTCTGGAAAGCACCAGTTTACTAGACCAGCAGTACTAGCCAGACTAGACCCTGGAAATGTGAAGCCCAAAGTACAACTGAGGGGACAGGGGCAAAGACTGCATGATCTGACTGACTCCAGTTCGGAGAATCACCGAGGCCCCAGCTCACTCCATGCCCACAGCTAAAGAGCGGGCTAGAAAAGTACATAAAAAGGACTCTTTTTGATAATTGTCAACAAATTTGGAATAAGTCAAGATAATAAACTAAGAAAAAGATCCGGTGAGTTCTGTTGCCTGTTCTCTAGTTCAAGGAACAGTCCCTGCTTTGTTTCTATTCTCTACGGTGGAAGGATGTTCCCTGAAATGCCCCTGGCTTCCGAGAACAGCTCTGGAGGCAACTCCATAGAGTCCTGGCCAGGGATGACCAGAAGCAAGTGAGCAACCGTCACCCTGCCCCCAGGATCATGTGGTCGTGGGGGTGCAGGAGGCAGAAAAGAGGACTCAGATGGTCCTCTTCCTTCCTCCTTCATCTCCCAACATCTACATCCATTCTTCTCTAGTCAGCCCTGACTTTTCCATCTCCCTCCTTCATAATAAAGAGGAGATAAGTGGGTAGGTGGGGATGAGTGTGGCTTCCCTTCCCAGAAGTAATTAAGAGAGGGCATGAGAGTATTTCCCCAAAGAGTCAGAGACTTCCCCCAGGCTTTCTCTGCTGGGAGTAGGTTTTGCCTTCTCTCTAAAGAGAAGCACTGTGCCAGCTCCTGCTGCTCCTCTCTGCTGAGCTTCCTGGGCTGAAATACCTGTGGCTGTGCAGGTGTGTGCCAAGCCCTGTATCTTGCATTGAAGTACAAGTGCAATGAGTGGCAAGGATGTAATTATTATATCTTATAAAGTGAAGTCCGCTCAGGCTTTTGCATAAAACCCCCCTTAGTTAACCAAGATCTAGTTTATCAGAATCCGAATGAGACATTCTCATTTGCGTTCTTACACTTGGTATTAGCTCCATTCTCCCTCCAGCTCCCTTAGATTTTCCTGTATGTCCTGGAGAATGATACCTTCAACTCCAAGCCTATTTCCATTTAAGCAAATTCTTATGGTTTCACGAAAAAAGAATTTTAAAAGTGAAAGAAAGATTGTCTTCTGGTTTGTATAACTATGGAAGGGAAATAGATCAGAACCTTTAAGACAGATCTCATTGGGCTTTGTTTCAGTTCCCCGATGATACCAGCAGACCTGGGCTCTAAGATATCACACACTGACCTCCTGCTATGTGCTGGGTGCTATGGGATGCATGCTGTATAACACAATTAATACCAATACTAACATTGACATTTTCTAAGTGCCAGGAGCTATTCTAGGTGCTTTACTAGTATATATGTTTGTATAGTTAAGCCTTACAATCAACATAGGAGATGTGTACAGATTCCATCCCAGTTTTGGAGATGATGTAGTTGGGACATGGAGATATTAAGAAATTTACTAAAGTCACATAATGGTGGAGCTGGTATTTGAAAGAGGGAGTCTGGCTCTAGTGTCTTCACTCTTAACCACTATACACATAGCTTTTCTCTTTTAGTCCTCACAGAAATCATATGAGATAGAATACTAACATGCCCACTTTTCAAATAAGAAAAATGAGTCTCAGAGAAGTAACTTGTCTAAAGGATTGACACAGGATTCCCAGCCAAATCCAATTCAACTCAATGCTAATAGGTACCTATTTTGTGCCAGGCACTGTGATAGACACTAACAGCATTAGATAGTGTGGCAAGCTAGTCACATTTAGTCTCTTTGTGTCCCTCCCCCATTTCTTTTAACACTGCTGCTTCTTCCTAAAGGTAATCTATCCTATATAATAAAAGAGTAATATGCAAATTGACCTTAACAGCAGAACCATTGGGAATGACTGGTCACTATGACACACACTGACCACCAGGGGGCAGATGCTAAATGTAGGAGCTTCCCCCTGGTGATCAGTGCACTTCCACAGGGGGAGCTCTGCTCAGCCACAAGCCAGGCTGTCGGCTGCCAGCACAGCGGTGGTGATGGGAGCAGTGCTAAGGATGTCCGACTGCAGCTTAGGCCTCCTCCCCGCTGGCAAGTGGACATCCCCTGGGGGCTCCTGGGCTGCCAGAGGGATGTCTGACTGCCAGCTTAGGCCTCATCCCTCAGGGAGTGGGCCTAAGCCAGCAGGTGGACATCACCTGAGGGGTCCCAGACTATGAGAGGGCACAGGCCAGGCTGAGGAACCTCCCGAGTGCATAAATTTTTGTGCACTGGGCCTCTAATATATATATATATATATATATATATATATATATATATATATATATATATAAAGGCTAATATGCAAAGTTAGACTGGGAAACTGGGAGTTTGATTGCTCGCTATGACATGCGCTGACACCAGGGGGCAGTGTGGAACATGGCGGGTGACCAGCAGCAATATTGAGGAGCTGAGGGAGGAAGGAAAGAATGAGGCAGGGAGGTGGGGAGGCAGGGGGTGGGGAGGCAAGGAACCTGATTGGCCCTGATTGCCAGCCAGACCTCGGGATCCTATCCATGCATGAATTTCATGCATCGGGGCCTCTAGTAGATAATAAAGAGTTCATTTCAAGTGAACAAAAGTCACATGTAGTCAAGATTAGCCAGGGATGTCAGTACTGTACACGTGCCGAAGCACTAGAAGTTATTTAGATAAGCCTTAAAAAAAGTCTAACATAAGCTTCCATTCCTTTCCAATCATTTCTGTTTCAGACATAGGCATGTGCTCATTTGTATTTGTTCATTTTATAAACACTTATTGAGTATTGACTGTGTTCCGGGTCATATGCTATAAGTTGGAAACAAATGTTAAGGAGAGGGTTAGTACTAGAACTTGGGACACTCTTACTGCAGAAAGAAATAAAATTAAACAAGTAAATACAACATAATGTGACAAGTGCAATGATTAAGATAAGAATTAAGAGAATAATCAAGAGTAATTTTGGATGCATTGCAGAAGATGACAAACACACTGAGTCTTGAGGTATAAAAAAAATGCACTTTCCAGATGAAAATTGTTAAAGGAACTAGTATTTCCTAAGCAGATACTACACATCAGCCCCTAGATTGAGACTATATATTCAGTTAAATCCTGACTCCAGGATCTGAGAATCAGTGAATATAAAGAACTTGTTCACAGTGACAGTGTAAAAAAAAATCCTTGAGCTGAATATCTGAGGGGCATTTTTGGGAAAGAGTAGCCCAGGCAGAAGGAACAGCATGCACAATGGCAGGACAGCAAGACGAACCTGGCACATCGGAGGCACAGGATGTTCAGTGCACCTCAGCGTTCAGCGGTGCGTGGGGACAGGGATCAAGTGTGAGATGAGGACAAAGAGGGAATTAGGAGCAGAATTCTGGAGGACTTAGCGTATCTGCTAGGAAGTAGGGATCGTCTCCTGAAGGCAAAGGATAGCCAATGAGGAAACGACATAAATCATCACTATAAGAACTGGCTGTGGAACGTGAAGAGAGAGATAAAAGGGTGGACGATGAAGCCACTGCCCAAAGCCAGGAATATGGAACAAGGAGCAGTGGTGAAGAGGGCTGGATGGGGGCCTCCAGATGAACCATAAGGGGTTCCCAAAGGGGGCCGGGGACCTGGAGTGTTTATATACACTTACAGATAGGGAAGTGCGGAAGTGCAGGGAGTCAAGGAATAGGGGTTGGAAACGGAGATGCATGGTAAAGCCTGTATGGAGGATTCTGGCAACCAGATTTGAAGAAGCTGTCTGTTCAAGGTGGCTTCCTAGCTTCTGAGCCTGGGAGGCAGGAGTCCAGGTGTGCGGTGGACTTTCTGGCTCTGACTCCTGGGGCTGCCCAGGTAAACAGAGCTGTCAGGAACATCCAGAAAGAGGCAGCTGTTTCCCGAAGGCTCCCTCTGACACACCTGGGAGCTGCATGACCAGGCTTGAGGCAGGCACAGCGTGGGTTTGGGAGGACGCAGGCACGTGGGCAGCCTCCTGCCTGAGCTCTGCAGATGAGGCCGCTGAGGGAAGTGAATCTTTCTTCCCGGCCTCCTCCTCCACCCTTAGCTTCAGAGCCCTCGTGCCGCAGCACAGTGCAGGCTGGATAAAGGTTGATTCATAGATGAGGGGCTAAGCTATAAGCCACACAGGGGCGACAGAACGGACAAAACTGTGTGCTTGTGGGGTATGTGTGCGCGCACGTGTGTTTAGGAGAAACTGTTTATTCAAGGAACTATATATCAAGAACGCCTTACTGGTAGACAATGGTGATTTGCCTAGACAGTTTATGCCACCAAATAAACATTGAGATGGGCTGTGTAGAGCTAAAGGTAAGGAGCCTTTTTAAAAGTTGGGGTGTTACCCTTAGGCACATAAAACATTGAGGCAACTATATCTGGGCATCTGCCTGAGCCTAATGGAGCCAAAGAGAAAGAAAGGCCGGAACTAAAATGCAAAAGGAAGAAAGAAACTGTTTGGAGATAGGTCAGCTACAGTATAAACTTTTCCCTTTCTCTGGCTTACTGCTTTAACAAAACCTGATGGTTGTCTTTATGAAAAAAAAAAAAAGTGTCTGTATCTAGGTCCCTGGCAGTGATTTGCCTCTGGGAGAGCCAGCAATCTATTTAATGACTCCATTGACGTCAATAGCATAACTGAAATACTTACTAACATGCATGATTCCAACTTTCAGGGGAAGGGGGAGGACGGGGTTTCTCAGCAGTACAAAAACCTGAAGTGGAGTCTGCATGGAACGAACTCCGCTCTTCAGGCAGCAAGTGAGAGATTAGCTGCTGCAGGTCTCAGTGGTTTTACTTACTATGAAGAAACATTGATACTACATTTAGAAATTAATTTTGAACTGGTGAAATAACCATTAATGAGCAGGGCTTTATTTTTGGCAATGTTTGTTCGAGGGTAACATTTTAACTATTTGTATTTTAGTTGACTTGTCAATGTTTTTGCAACTACCCATGCTTAATTTTAGACACAAAATAATTGCAAATCAATATAAATAGCTCAGTGTTGATGATTTTGGGTAAACATTCACAAGAAGGTTATTTTAGACAAAAGCAATTCTTACAAAACAGCTGTTTGGGAATTAGTCTCAGAGTGACTGGGGCTCTTTTAGTGCCTTTGCCTTATTGTTATGCATGCAAGTTGCCTAAACACTCAAGGTGACTAATTAAAGCAATTGTACAAATAATTTAGGCCACAAGTCATTCGGAACAAGGAAGAAAAAAATAATCTGATATTTCTAGATTTTTTTCCCCTCTCTTTCTTTCTTTTTTTGCAATCCCTTGCAATCCCTTCTCTTCTCTTTATTAGGAGTGGCCACAGCCTTCGGTAACAGGATTGATTTTATTTGTATTTGTCCATAAGTTTTGCAATCCTGCCTGACAGTTCTTGCTTCATGCACAAACAGAGCAAATGTCCTGCTCGTGCTGGGCTTCATTTCCAGGCATCTGACACAGCTCAGCTCTCAGGCCAGAGCCGCAGGTCTCAGGGAGCCCTTCCCTTGTGCAAACGCAGTTCATCTCTCGCCCTCGGCCGCAGCAGCTCTGAGAACCGAATCAGTGTCATGACTTTCTGAATTTCTCAGAATCCCAGATAACTCACTGAGCCCCTTGTCCACTCCTCTAACAGACCCTGCATCTGGCACACTCCCATGAACTTCAGAGGAATATTCACAATCAAAGTAAAGATACAGAAGAAACTCATACTGAGAAACGGGCTTCCTAGGAGAAAGCCTCTTCTTCTTTTTTCTCCACCACTAAAGAGTCCTTTCCTCCCCAGAATGGCCTGGACACTTCATAGAGGAAATAGATTCCCATGAGCACTAAAGAATGTATTAAGTCTGTTTTTCACCTAAGCCAACCTATTTCAGACTCGCTGGAAAGCCTTATAGTATCTTGTCCTATTTCTCCATACACAGGCTCTTCCTGAAATACATTTAATTGGCTGGCGTTGGAAACCACCATCAACCACAGTTCAGGATACACAGGCTGGTAGAGACCCTAGGTTTGCAGTAGTTTGATCTGAAGTCCTCAGGGAAGTTCTCTAGTCATCTTTGTGACATGGTTTACAATGACCCGTGAACTTATCATTCTTCATAGCAGCTGATCTATTACATGGGTGGTGCTCTTGCTCAATATATTCACTGGTAAATTTTGAAATAAGAAAATTGGTATAGAACATCCCTCTTTATACATCAATTTGGCAGCTGTGAGGTTGTATATATGACGCATATTACAAATCAAGTCATATTTATGTGACTTGGAAGAGCTAGCCATTAAAGGGAGTGTTTCTCTAATCCTATGTCATGCAAAATTCATTCTGTAAAGGCAATGAACACTCGATAATTTACCGTTTCGGTAAGTTCTCACTTTCATGACACACCTATAATCACTACTGACATGCAAAAGCAAAGGCTAGACAGGATGGCTGCATGAAGTGGAGCGACTATCCTACACACACCCCCCCACACATACCACATACACACTTTCACACACTCACTGACGTGCACACAGTCACACTGGTTTTCTTTAATTATCTGATTTTTTTTTCTGTTGAAAGTAGTTTGGGAGCCTGAAATATTGAGAATCAATTCAGTTATCCACTTTGAGTGCGTATAGATGACAGACCCCAGCTCTTGCGTCTTGCTTTGGAATGTTCTTTCTTCTATTCTATTTTTTTCCCTTCTGCCCCACTAAGCATCATGTAGAGAAAGCCTGGAATTCAGACTTGTGAAAAGGCAAAATGTGATAAAAATTGAGATGCTCATTAAACTCCACAGCCGGCAGCAAGACTTCCACACCTTTCTCCTTGACTTGAGGGTGTACGATTT
Source organism: Murina feae (assembly GCA_004026665.1). Taxonomy (NCBI): domain Eukaryota; kingdom Metazoa; phylum Chordata; class Mammalia; order Chiroptera; family Vespertilionidae; genus Murina; species Murina feae. The sequence goes on along the minus strand of PVJC01002146.1, from coordinate 55,863 downwards.
CCACTTTGCTCTACTTTCTGGGTTTTAAATTCTTTCTTACTTTCTCTGGCTTTCCTACTCCAAGTGCAAAATGCCAATTTTTTTTATTTAACTATTTTTGCTTAAAACCTATATGACCACACTAATATATTTAACAGTTATAAAGTGTGTTCAAACCTCTTTTAACTTAAATGCAATAACTGATGTTAAATAGTAAACACACACACACACACAATTGAATATTTTTCATAGCCATAGATATACAAATATTGACTCATATTAAATTATAACTTATAACATTTTTCTTAAGATAAAGTACCCAAACTTTGTGTAGTTCTCCTGGTCAAGTCATCATATACTGTCTTCCTACCATGTGAAAATAGTAAAGCATATTGCATGATACAGGAATGAATAAGGGACAGCCACTGCCTTCAGAAAGCTCCAATGGCCGAGACATATAAGCTGTGAACTACAGAATATCTTAGATGGAGCTGTTGTCAAAGCACACAAAGGGAGCGAGTACAGCGATTTTCTAAAACAATTGGGATGTCTTAGCAAATGAAGGACATTTGTGTTGGACCACGAGAGCTAAAAAGGATAATTTTGGTTAAACAGTAAAAAGAAAAGTACTACAGACTGAGAAATTTGCTTTGATTTCCCCCAAGAATTATCCTAGTTAATGATCAATTTGTAAGAGCAAATGTACCAATTTAACCATGGTTTCTGACAATTAGTTTTTAAAATGGATTGTACTGCCTTCATTTAGATGCATTTAAAAATGCCTTTTAAAGAGAATTGCCTTTTCTCTTTTTCTCCCTCTCTGTCTCTCTGTCTCTTTATACAAGAATACAGTTACCCCAGACTTTCCTAACAAAGTGGATTATTGCTAAAACTGAGTAAATTATTGTGTGTTTCTTGTCTCTTTTATCTTAGGTCTCAATTCAAATACATGTGCATTCAGTGCTGATAAATCAAAACCTGATCTGACTATCATGAAAAATCACCTTTTAAAGCAGCACTCTACATTTCAGGGCTGTTTGCTCCGAGCCACTTATTTTTCATTCTCCTTCAAAGTTTCTATTTAAACACACCTCTTTGTCATATGCTGATAAATATTAAAATAACAGGAAAAATCTGCCTGACTCATTTAAGCTGATAATAAGAACAAAACACAGGATGTGTGTGTGTCCTCCTTCCTTTTCTGACCGCATTTAAGCGTTAGGATTTTGAAACCTATAATTATGTAATAATTGGGCATCACTATATTCTCTTCCCAACGAGAAGCCAGGATTTTTGAAGTTTGCCACAAAGACAGGCAAAAACAAATTGCTTAAGTGGTATTGTCATTTCTTTGCTCCATTGTTTTAGGAGAACTCAGCAAAAGACTCTAGTTGCCAAACTGCAGTCACGGTGCCAGTAATCACAACACGATCTTTCCAACAGCATCTCTGGTTAATGAGCTACTTTATAGGATAATAAATATTACATTTTGCCTAATGTTTGTCAGTGTTTATCACAAAAGGAAGAAAACATAGTTTAAATGTTCAAACTGACTCAAAGTCAGGGCGCCCCTTCATTAATTTAGCTAATAGAAATGTGAGCAAAGGAGTCTCGCTGGTAGGCCAGAATGACGAAATGACAGTTTCAAAACCCTCCCTTTGATCTCCAAGTATGTAACACCAGTATTATGTTAAAACACTCTATCTAGTTTCTTTTTATAAACTTCTAAAGAAACAGTCCATCCACACCCCAGGTTTTTGAAGTCCGTGGATACAGTACTATTTCTTCTCTCTACTTCATATGGCGCTCTAGAGGTAAACTCTACCTAATTCCTTCCTTTTTCACTTTAATTCTTGTTCTTAATGTTTTTCTCATAAAAATATTTTTAAAGCGTATGCCGTAACTATTTCAGAAGCCAACACACCAACAGATCCTACCGCCTTTGTTCCCTTCTTTTAAAAGTTGGGCACTTGTGTTATTTCCAATCTCTTTGTGGCCATGATACCAGCAAGAGAACATAACAGAATATGCAGGAGGGAAGATCCTGTGTGTGAAGTGAAGGGAACAGTACTGCTGACACACAGAGGTGTGCAAGGCAGCATGGGGTGTTAGGTGATCTCACTATGAGCTCATCTCACTTGTTTCTCCTGTGGTTTTACTCAAGAACACTGCTATGCTATTGGGGTTAGTCGAGGGGCAACACTCCATTCTGCACTTTAAAAAATTTCACCTAACTGGCTATGTCTTACATTCACCAGAATTTAAGTTCAGTACATCTCCATGTTGTCCCTTCAAGACGGCCATTCCTTTCCACACACAGCTCTCCACTCTACGTGAAACTCATCAGCACAGCACTGAAAGATGAGAGGTTAGGTTTCTTTAAAACAACACCCGTGAGAACAAAAATTGGATGCCCTCCGAAAGAAATGATTTGTGACCTAGAAAGAGCCTTTGGTTTCACACCTGGAAAGAATGCATATTTGAAGGGGATCTATGGTTGATGTTAAGAGGAAACCACTAGCATGGACGGTGGGGCTCTCGAGCCAATGTGAGGGCACCTCAGGGGCGGTGAGGTTGGCTTTCCTGGAGTTCACTGGGGTCAGCAAGCTGAGGTCAAGTTGCACTGTCAATACTGCTCTTCTGCTGGGAAGAGCGTTACCACTCTTCCACCACATTCTGAAAGTCTGGGCATACGTCCGATGAGAAAACCATTTAATACTGCTTTTCTCTCAGTTTCACATGGAATGAAGTCAAGCTCCAGTATGCTTTTCAAAAAAGTCAGCAAGAGCCTTACTTTTGAGGGCCATGGTATGTCAACAAATGCTCTTATTTCCTGAAAAGGTTCTGCATAAGAGGCACACTCATTATTGTGAAACACGGAGATAGGCCGTGACATGGCTTACCTTGCAGGTTGACTCTGGAGACAGGAGGCTGGCTAGCAGCTGGGGACCTCCTGTGGAGACAGAGAGAAAAGAAGACCTGAGTCTTTGTCTGAATATCCTCTCCCTGCCTCCCCAGGATCTCTGGGGAGTTTTCCAGGTCACAATGAGCTATCAAGTGACATAATGCTTTCTCCGGAAGGCAGGCTCCTGTAACATGCGTAAATGACGGCAATTCTCTCACATCCAGATGGCCTGGAATTTCCCTCTGCACAGCCTCCTGGACGACCAACACTCCAGGAAGGAAGTCCTTTATCCCAGGTCCCTCGCCAGCTCCTCTGTTTTCAGTTTCCCTGTTTCAGGAGGCCCGTAGGAGAGGATATCCTTGCTCAGGAATGGTTCCAAATGTAAGAGTGAATCCCAGCTCCTTCGGGGCTGTAGAAAGTTACAGCCAGAGGAGCCCTTAGAGACCAAAGTCTAGGCTTCCCGTGGTGCACCCCAGGTCACACAGCCACCAGGAATGGTAGTTCAGGTGCCCTAATTTACGGAGCGGTCTTTTCATGGAGAGACTGGGCATTATTCCATAGCAGAACAAACCTGCTGATGTCAAGAGTCAAATGAAACAAGCAAATCAACTCATGCCCCACAAACACTGGGCCTGCTTTTCCTTTTGTTTCTTGTTTTTCTATTTCTTCTTTATGTCCTCATGACCCCCTGATTTTGCTGCCTTCACCATCCTTCTCATGTTTTGCAGAACTGCCAGACTCTCCCAATGCATTGCCGGAGAAGTTCCCAGAAATAGCACAGAGCGATGGCTTTTAAAATGGAGAGTGCCTCGGGTCCCCGGGAGGTTGGAGACATTGCTGGGTCTACCTCCAGGTTTCTGATTCAGTTGGCTGGGGGTGGGCTTGAGTGTTTGCATTTCTGACTAGTGCCTAGATGCTCATGCTGCTGGTCTTTAATCACATTTTCAGAACCATTGGTACAGAGGACTCTGTCCCATTAAAAAGCAACAGGATATTAGCAAGGAGCAGGAGAGTGGGACTCTAGGCCAGTGGGTCTCTAAACATGGATGACGTCTGACTTGTACAGCTGTAAAAATTATGAATCCATTCCCTGTCCCTGGAGAGTCTATTTCAGTATGTCTGGGATGGCCATCTGTAATTTTGTACTTCTCTGTGAATTCTGATGTACAGGCAGGTTTTGGATTAAGGCCAACTTCTAAATGATAGTGAATGGATTGCAAAGGTATTGAGAAGGGAAGGTCTTCCTATAGGTGTGAACACACAGTTATTTTCCTGGTTTGTTATTAACTGCTCCAAATTCAGGTTTGGTCCCTCAGGGCTAATCTGGTTTCTAGGTAACTGCACCTTATAGCTGCAGGGCCTGATGGACTGCGTTCCCATCTATCACATTGGTTAGGTAGGTGATCCTAGGAAAGGTGCTTTGAATCCCTCTGTGGCATGATTGGGATTCAAAGAGAAGTCTTTCAGAATCCAAAATGCAGGGACTCTCCATGGTGGCTAACACCTGCACTGAAACTGAGGGCTGCTTTTCAGGAAAATTAAGAGATTAAATGTCAAACTCCTTAACCTGGCATTCAAAGCTCTTTGCTCTTTGTTCTCAACGTGCTTTTCCCAATTTATTTCCCAAGATTCGTCCCTGCCTGACATTTCATTTCAAACCACACCATCTTGTACTTCACCTTAGTAGCTCTAAAATTCTAATTAAAGTAGGCACTGTCCGATTAGTGTTCAATATAGAACGCCTTAATTTAATGTAAACTTTATGCAGGCGGGGAACAACATGTTCACTACTGGATCCCTAAAACCCAGAGTGGTCTTTCACATTCCAAGCACTCAGTAAATAGTTGTTGAATGAATGAATGAATGAATGAATAGACTAACTCAGACATCACCAAGGCCAAATGTCATCACTTCTTTGACCTTGGCCATGTGCTGTCCATCTTCCTTACACTGTTCAGCCCTTTCTCTGAGAGGAAAGCTCTCCCTGCACAAGCTCACACTTCTAAATACCACCTACCTTTCTCTGATGTATAGTAAGAAATATAAATTTGGTGGTCTTCCTCCTGTTGACCCCGGAATTTCCTAAATGAGAAGCTTGACAAAGGTGTCTATTGTTATGTTAATAAGGCAACTTTTGGAAAATCCCTGAGACTGGATGTCAGAGGAACCAATCTTGTGATTTGAGAGTTGGAATTTTCAGCCCTGCCCTGGACCTCAGGGGAAAGGAAAGGACTTGGAGATTGTGTTCAGTCACCAATGGCCAAGGCTTTAATCAATCATGCCTTTGTATTGAAGCCTTCATAAAACCCCAATGGCATTGAGTTGGTGAACATGTGGAGACTGTCAGTCAGGCTCAGAGAGCATAGGAGCTCTATGCTCCTTCCCACATACCTTGTCCTACGCAGGTTTTCCCATCTGGCTATTCCCGAGTTATATCCTTTTCTAATAAACCATGGGTAGCATGGGTAGTGCTATGTAAAGATTTTTTTTTGAGAGCCATTTAAACAAATTAATCAAACCCAAAGAGGGAGTGATTGGAACCTCAGATCTACAGCCACTAGGTTAGAAGCACAGGTAACAACCTGGATTTGTGATTGGCATCTGAAATGTGGGGTAGAGGCAGTTTGGAGGACTGAGTCCTTAACTTGTAGGATCTGACACTATCTCCAGGTAGAAAAACCCATACAGCAAAAACTGGTGTCAGAATCATACTTCCAAAGATCAGATGCCATCTTCTTCAACAGATGTCATCCTCGTCGCTAAAAATGATCTTCCCTCTAATCTCCGATGGTGCTTCATTTGTACCTTTAGGGTTATTTCCTCGTATTACAACTCATATGAGCACATATTATTCCCACCACTAATCAATGGCCCATTGACGGCAGGATCCACATGAATGCTTTATCTGCTTTCTTTTTTCCTGTAGAATCTTGGTTCTACATACTACTGGCTCTTTCTCATACATAGCATGCACTCATGTTGTCGGGCCCTTGCATGTATTTAGATCAGCTGGACACTTTCCCCTCCTCTTTCAGCGGCAAACACCTCATATGGGGTTTCCTGCAGGCATCGCCTCCTTGGAGGAGCCTTCCCTCCTGTGTTCAGTCTCAGTCTCTGTGCTACTTGTAGTTCCCCATGCTTGCCCCATCATAGCACTACCCATGCTGGATCCCAATTCCCATTTTCCTGGCTGTCTCCTCCGCTCACCTGTAAGATGTTTAAGCAAAGATTGAATCTTGTTCATCTCTGTCACCTTGGAATCAGGAAAATATTAGGCATGGGGTAGGTATTCATTATATATTCATTAGATTCATATATGTTTATAATAATTTTATTTGACCTACCTTCCTGAATTCCAAAGAAGGCTTTTGTAAAAGGGACAAACTAAAAGACCATAAAGTTGGAAATTTCTGCTTTCTTAATAGCATGCTATGCATAGCACTGAATTCTCCCAATAAATTCTTGAAAATTACAAATATTACATTTATTGCTTTGTCCTAGGAGTTATTTTAAAACTATAGCTTTCACTCAGAGTTGTTAATTCTGATAAGCATCGGTGTGTCTAAGCTGTGAAAAGGCAAGAGCCGTGCTTCTTTGGTTTGTCCCTGAGATTCAGTACAAAAAAGTGGCTCAATACATTTTAAATGAGTGAACTCGATACATTTTAAATGACTTCTGGAAGCTGCATGATGGCTTACGAGACACGAGAATGCCAATTAGAGAACAGCAAGCACGAGAAGAAAATGACATTGGCTGCTCAGTTTCCAATGATCCCTAACTTGTGGAAGAACCCTAAGAAGCGGTATGACTGAGTTGCTGAAGGCAGTGATATTAATAGGGAGGATAATGTGGCCCCAACAATGAATACTTTCCCTCCTGGAATAGCACAGTGGAGAAAGAACTGAACCATGAGTAAGAAGACAGGGTTTCTAATCCTGGCTGTGGATCATTCCAACCGCATAGCCATAGGCAACCCACTGCACCTCTCAGTTTCTTCCCCACTTGAGGAGAGCCAGCAGCAGCTAACATTTACTGCGAATTTACAACGTGCCAGGTCCTGCGTGAGGGGTTTTACATACATTTCCTCACTTACGCTAAGGAAATTTGGCTAGGTTCTTTCCAACTCTGAATGTTCAAAATTTTATTATTCTCAGCTAATTTCCATCCCATGCCAAAGTACATAAGGCAATGAAAGAAACTTCAGATAGACACTGAAAAAAAATTAAGTGCTTATTAATTCTTTCTCAAAGATTGTATACATGCTGATTGAATTATGCCTGGAAGAATGTTTCTGCAGAGCTGTCACGTGATTTCCTGATAGCCACTGGTAATACCTGGGAGGCTAGTGACACCGTTGAATCATGGGGACACCTCTTTGCTCCCAGCTCTACCCGCGGGCCCCCAGACTGCTGAATGGCAGGCACTCTCACTCACACATGTGATTTCTCCACAGCCTGTTTGAAGGCAGTAAATGCTTTAGAAATACCTGTCTAAATTAACAACTCTAATTGAAGGCCATGTTTTTAAAATTAACTCCTGGGACAAAGGAAATGTAGGTTTTAATGTGAAACCAAGAAACACAGGTCCAATCAAGCATTCCTCTGTGGAACATTTCATGGAAGTGCGAGGAAATCACCTCAAGAGGAACACTAAGACTTTCACCCTTTGGGTGGTAAAGCTCAGACAGACACTGGAATGCTTTCGGGCAGAGCAAAGAGCCAAAAGATAAAGGAGATCTTGACTTATGAGAAATAGAGTTCTATGTGGGAGTTCCTTCTCATATAATAAACCACACTCCAGATATTTCATGAAAACCACCCCAAAGACACGTTATTGCTTAAATGTTACATTGAAGGCAAGGGGTAGCACTCTGGAACCCAAGTCAAATATCCCAGAGAACAATTTCTGAGTCCCATGAATCTCACGTGTTCAGTTGTTAGGATAATTATATCTGTGGGGCAAGGGGGTCGGGGAACACTCTCAGGACAGTGGACCTATCCCTGGTGGATATTAGGTTTATTAGGTTTTCTTTATCTGTTTGAGAGTATTGACTATCTAAGAATAGAACATAATGCATTATGGACCCTGCCTTGAGCTTCTGTTGGTTGATGTTGATTTCAAGGAGCTATTTGAAATCAATGAAATCATCAACTCTGTACAAATATGGGTATGGATTCAAGAAAGATCGTTTACAAAGATCATACAGCTGGAAATCTATTTTATTTAGTGAGTGTGGTTTGGTTTGAACCAAAGATGATACAAAGGGCCATGATTTGGGGGGTGATCTTCAGTCAGAGAATGAGCCCTTGGTGAGCTCGGAATATGGCAATTTCAGTCTAAGGGTACTCAGTTCCTGTAGGTTTATGTGGCCCAAAACACCCAAGACTGATTCTTGAGAAAGTAGTTTCAGCTGACATAGTCTATTAATCAACAATGTTTATGCTCATTGGTCGACTATGAACAATAGTAAGAACATCCAAGCTCCATGCTAACAAACTAGTAACTGAAAATCAAACATCCCTCTGATAAAAGGGATGTTTACTCCCCCGCCCCTCCCCTCCCTGCCCCATCCCCAACTCCTTGGAGCTATTTAATGTAGTGATCTTGAGTCATGATTTGCTAAGAAGCCTTTGGGAAGTGTATTTATTGATTCCTTCTTCCCCAATTCCAATCTTCATCATCTTGGTCCAGGGCTTCACTCCTCACATTTTAATTCCTGAAAACACTGTCATAGCTCATGTCTCTGACTTCAGGCTCTCTGACCTTCATCTATTTGTAAGTTCTTCCTAAATGACTCTCTGTTCCAAAGCTTTCAGAAATGTCTTCCCATAACCCAGAAGACTTAACAGGGGTAGGGAATGGAAAAACCACTGCAATGAGAGTCAGGATATCATGTTTCAAGTATGACTCTGCTATTCACGACAAGTGGTATGTTCTTGCACAAGTCAATTAAAATCCCTAAATTTTGTTTCTTTATCCACAGAGTGGGGGTAACAATATCTGTCATGAATTTCATTTATGGTGATTGAAACTGAGATAATGAATGTGAAACCCTAAAGTGTTACCTTATTTCTGGAATTTGGGAGAGAAATATAACTGTCCTATATAATAAAAGCATAGTATGAAAATTGTCCTTTCACTGGGAGTTGTCTGGGAGTTTGAATAGGGGATGGGGCCAGCTGGGGGAAGGGAGGGAGACCCAGGTGGCAGTAGGCAGCTAGGGGAAGGGAGGAAGTACCCAGCCAGCAGCTGGCAGTTGCTAGGGACCCTATGAGTGCACGAATTTCATGGACTGGGCCTTTACTCAATTATAATAGTTCACATTTATTGAGCATCTACTATGTGATGTTATAAATGCTTTAAAAGTGTCAACTCATTTAATCCTCAGGGCAATACTATTTTACTGACTAGGAAACTGAAATGCAGAGGTTCATTTGCCCAAGACACATAATTTTCAAGCCATAGAATTGGGATATTGGAGTATAAAGTCAGTAAGTATGGCCCCACAGGCTGTATTCTAAAAAGAAAAAAGGTAGGAGAAGAAAAGACATCACTTCTGAAAAAGTATTTTTCTAAATAATTGGGGGTCTTTCTCAGATAATTATTTAGTGAGAACTCATATGCATGATGAATAAGGCACTCACTATGTGTCAGGCATTCTGTTAATTCTTGGACATTCAAGCAAAAGTAATTGTAATACTCAATGGGCACATTGTCCAGTGGTGGACACAGATTCATAAGTGGTATGATAAGGTTTACAGAGTGTTCTAGGAACACTAAGGGGTGCTCAGCCTGGCTTGGTGGAGTCAGGGAGAGCGCCCTGGTGAAGGTGATTCTAGAGATGAGCTATAAAAACCAAGCAGGACTTAGCCAGGCAATCACTGGCAGGAAGAGAGAGAGATTTTAGGAAGAGAGAACAATAGGCCAGCATCAGGGTGGTGAACAGAACATGAAGAGAACCAGCAGACCATAATTGTCAGAATGTGATCCCACGTGGCCAGAGAGCTGGTCTGACAGTTCACCAGGCTATGCCCTGGCACTTCCTCCTACAATGAAAGCCCTGACGGGGCAGAGAACTTGTATGTTTTGGTATCACTATTGTGTTACCAATGACTTGTACAAAGTGGGTGCTCAATAAATATTTATTTTTTAACAAAATATATATTTTTATTGATTTCATAGAAGAAGGGAAAGGAAGAGAGAGAGATAGAAATATCAATGATGAGAAGGAATCGTTGATCGGCTGCCCCTGCACACCCCACACTGGGGATCAAGCCCACAAACTGGGCATGTGCCCCCACCTGGAATCAAACCATGATCTCCTGGTTCATAGGTCAACGCTCAAGCACTGAGCCACACCAGCTGGGCAATAAATATTTCATAAATGCATTAAATAAATACCTGTTGGGTGAATTATTTACAGGGAGTACCATGGCAAAAGAGGCTGGCGAGTCTCTAGCTTTCATGTATATTGCATCAAATATAAGCCCAAATAACTATCCATCAAACTAACTTGAGCTGGATCATGAGGTGCCTTGGGTGCCAAGTGCACACAGTTAAACTTTATCTGAAAGATAAGAGTGAGCCGTGGAAATGCCTCAAGCTGGAGAGGGATGTGGTCAGATATAGCACGTGAGAACAGTCACTCTGGTGGAAGTTTGGGGAATAGTTTAGAGGGGAGAGTATTGTTGGGAAAGATTCCACTGGGTTATGCAGATCTTCCACAGGAGGTTTTGTAACAAATTATAGAACAGCGAAATAAAAAGTAAGCTCTTAAAAGCAAGGTCTCCTCTCACCTTTAACAACTCCCCTCCGTGAAAAGGTGGATAAAAGCAAAATAGAGGGTTGATGAATAATTCGCAAAGACTAAAAAAGACCGGGTGTTCTGTAGGTAGCACTGGCTGGAAAAATCAGGATATTTAAGATTTGGCCCTAGTATGTCTATAACCTATGATGTGGTTGTTAGGAAGTCTGGGTTTCTCCTTCTGAAAAACAAGGAGTTTGAATAAATGGCTTCAAAGGTCTCTTTAGTCCTTCTATTCCAGGAACATGATTTTGTGACCTTGTGAGCCCTGTGATGACCTTTAAAAATACTGGATAGTGAACTTCATAGCATTTAGACAAACAGGTTGACATGATTTTAGAGGAGAAAGTTCCTCTAGGAATATCAGGTGCAAACCCTCAGTTTTACAGATGAGAGAACCAAAGTTCAGCAATGTTAACTGAAATGACCACATTTATGTAGTGAGTTGGCGGGAAAGGAGAAGATAATCAAATTGCATGAACTTGTTTACATATCATCAAAATATAGGCTCCTTGGATTTGAACGTTTTGGTATTTTCAATCTGAAGTTGAACCTGTGAATTCATTAGCAATGATTCCAAAAGAATTTTAATAGAACTTTTGGCCATTACTGCTTTCCAAAGTAGTAAATACAACATTCAACAAAATTCTCATTTCATTCTTTCATTTGTTAAAGGTACAGAGACAAATAAGATCCAGCCAAATTTCTAACATTTTACCAGTTCTAAAATACTATGGTACTCCATCTTATTTTAAAATTCCATCCTATATGTAAGAATGGCTTTCATCAACAAATCAACAAACGACAAGTGCTGGAGAGGATGTGGAGAAAAAGGAACCCTCGTGCACTGCTGGTGGGAATGTAGACTGGTGCAGTCACTATGGAAGACAGTATGGCGTTTCCTCAAAAATTTAAAAATGGACTGCCATTTGACCCAGCGATCCCACTTCTAGGAATATATCCCAAGAAACCAGAAACACCAATCAGAAAGGATATATGCATCCCTATGTTCATAGCAGCATAATTCTCGATAGCTAAGATTTGGAAACAGCCTAAGTGCCCATCAGCAGATGAATGGATTAGAAAACCGTGGTACATCTACACAATGGAATACTATGCTGCTGTAAAAAAGAAGGAATTCTTATTTGCAACAGCATGGATAGAACTGGAGAGCATTATGCTAAGTGAAAAAATTCAATCAATGAAAGAAAAATACCACATGATGTCACTCATTTATGGATAATAAAGAACATTATAAACTGATAAACAAAAATAGATATAGAAGCAGAGCAGCATCAAACAGACTGTCAAACTACAGCAGGAAGGCTGGGGAGGATGTTGCAGGGGGTGGGGTGGTTAAGAGATCAACCAAAGGACTTGTATGCATGCATATAAGCATAACCAATGGACACAAAACACTGGGGGGGTGGGCGAGCCTGGGGGAAAGTCAAGGGGGAAAAAAAGGAGACATATGTACTACTTTTTGTAATATTTTAAGCAATAAAAAAAAGCAAAGTGGAAAAAATTTTTCATCCTATATCTTAAATTAGCTTGGATGGCAAATTTCCATAAAATAGTTTTTATGTTTGTTTTTAAGTGCTGTTCTGTGGCTTTGCCTCTATGAAAGGAATTCCTAATTCCACAAAAAGTCCATGCTTACTTGTTGGATGTTCCATGAAGGTTTGTCAGTAGAGTAAAGTTGTTTCTCACACTTCTCAAGCTAGCGAGGACCTAGAAGAAAAAGGTTTCAAATGTTTAGAAACAAAAGGAGATAAATGGGAGCATTCAGAAGCCATGCTTAGAAACTACACCCAGAGATGAAGGGAGAGAGAGAGAGGGGGCCAGCATGATACATACCTGGGCAAAAGGCGTTACAATCAAGTCATCGCCGTGTCTGGTAGAAAAAGAGAAAAGCAACATTTAAACATGCATTCGAATGATAACTGTGGCACATAAGCTGTCATATGAAACTTTATCAGAGTTAGCAACACAAATTATATACTGAAGTCCTTCTACCTAGATACAAGGCAGGACTGCTTTCAGCATACGTGGGAATCTCAGGAACTTGAAGAAAAACCCATCACCACCAGTTCATGGCTCTTAGATTTACAGTGACTACACATAAAAGCATTTGCAAGTAAGCATATATCCTCAGGGTATAGTCCCATTAAATAGCAGACCTAGAGGACTGTAATTCAAAGCGACTTGTGGGTTGCCAGAGCCAGGAAATTCAAAGAGAGGACTGCTCACAGGCACATACAGAGTTGGAAAATATGGCATAACAGTCTGGATAAAGGTTAACTTTGGATTTCCTGGCTTTTGTTGATTTGAACCGCAGCCTTAATGCCATTTAAACACAGATTTCTGTCTGCAAATCCCATTACTTTTTGTTTTTAATATAACTTTTTTTTTCTTAAAGTACCCAGGGGAAAAGCTTTTAATGCAAGTGTACTGACTGAACCTACTATTACCATATCATTGTTGTTCATTTTGTCCCAAAGATCTGATTAAGCTGTACCTAGTATTATGTAAATCGGTACCTGGGAATGGACAAAAGTGTGTTTTCAGAAATGTATTCTCTCTCTGCCACGTGCTTTGATGATAAGTCACCTTAAGCCCACCTGCAGCAAACCTTCCATTAAAGTCATCAGAAGACAGCCTGCCTGAGCTGCAGACACAGAATCAGGCCAATTTGCTATCACAGCGTGAATCATAACTGCCACATACCAGTCGGTTGACAATGAGCTTCCTTCACTGTCTGTCCTCCTGATCACCATACAAATAGGGCACCTTCTTAGTTAATTACGAACACAACCAGCAATTATTAAGCAC
>PVJC01002146.1:0-42243 GCA_004026665.1 Murina feae | reverse complement strand
GCATATGCATGCTTCACACGGCTACCATATGTCAGGCCCTGTGCTAAGCACAGTATGTGCAGTATCTGTTTTTCAATGCTTATGATAAGACTCAAGGCAGACACTCTTAATACACTGATTTTATAGATGGTATCAAGGTCCAGAGAGGTTAAGCAACTGCTTAACTAGCACATAAGGAATAAGTGAAATTACTTAGGACTATTAGATTCCAAAAATCTGTGCTTTTCATAATTATGTTTCCTATTTTATGATGACTCTGCATAGCTGACAGATTGAATTATACAGGTTCCATGACCACAAATTAAAACATAGGAGAGGAGACAGAAAAATATTCAAAACACAAAAACATTGCAATAGAGAGTGTAAATACCGAATATGGATACTCAATGGGGTGTGAAGGAGAGGTGATGACTATAGATTAGGGGAAGTAGGAAAGGCTTGATTGAATGGATGGTGTAAGTCGAACTCTTAAGGGCAAACTTTAAATGGAGTGGATGGTAGATGCTGCCTGTGAGAGAAACTGCCAGAACAAAGACGTTGAAATGGAAAGTACTGAACATACTCAGCAAGATGGTCTGTGGCTTTCTGGGTGGAGCTGAGCACATTGTAGAGGATCAGACTAGAAGTGCCCCCATGCCCATATTATGGACAGAATCGACACTGGTTGTGGAGTTGGTGCTTAACTCAGAAGCAAAAAATGTGCCAGTGAAGGTTTTTGTGAGACAGGCAAAGAGAAAAGTGCTCTAGAAAGTAAAATGCTATTGACAACAAGAGATACATGGAAGAGAAGATAAAGCCAAGAAAACAGGGGGATATTGCAGTCATTCAGATGAGAGGAGGAAATAAGCAAGGCAGAAATAGAAAAAGACAATGGGAAGAAACCTACTAGTAAACATTTGCCAAGGATAAGGGGTCATAAAGAGATGTTCTTTTCAGTGTCAAAAATGGGTACCTGGGAAAATAGTGAAGTCATGAATAGAAATGAAAAAGTGAAGAGGAACTGGTGGAGGAGTTGTGTCGATTTCCCACATGCTGGGTTTTAAGAGATTTGTGGGAGACATCAAGCATGGAGACTGAACTATGGGCATTAGAGTATAGATTGAGGAGTGACCTACAAACATGGGGACTGTGAAAGCAACGTCAGGGATGCCTTCCTGAGGCTGGGGACATGTTTAGAGAGAGCCAATGGACGACCCTTGGGGTTCACGCAAGGAGCCAAGGAAATGAGCAGTTGTGACCAATGCAAGGTGCTGCACTGCATCGAAGACTACTCCTTCCCCAGCTATTTTCTTGAGATGAACTTCAGATGGGTGAACTATCTTGCTGTGTGTTCAGATTTTTTGCTGTAAAGTTTACATTGTTCTGAAGACACTGGGTTGAGTTGGTGATAAGGTAAGGGAGTTAAGTAGATCATCTATGGTTCCTGGATTTCTGGAGTCGACAAAAGCTAAATAATATAAGCAAATCTCACGCATATGTAGTATCTAAAGCTGACAGATGTAGTATTGCGTAATGAGAGTTACTATACAAACTAATGGTTAAAGGGTGGTAAACAAACATTAAGAGGGCTCCATGTCAACGTGGCTATTACAGAACTTACGAAGATTAGGAGAGCAGAACATTCAGAAGCAGAAGATGGACATGCAGATGCACTAGCTCCCTTAAAGGGATATGAACTGCAAAAGCTAACGCTGTAGGTCAATAGATGCTAGAGAAATAATCAGCTAGTTCATAAGTAATTTATAGCAAGGATAGGAGAAAACAAAGCAAAACAAAAAAATACTCATATTTGAGTACGGCTGGAGGATTTATGAAGCTACTCTAAAATTTTAAATCAGAATTTGCTATGTTAATCATTAAGAATAAAATGACATGGAAATAACAAACTACTTGATTGGTTATGGGAAAAGCGATGTATTTAGTTTCCCAAACCACTAGAGAGGGCAGTGACTCCCAAGGAGGCCAGATATTCAGAACCATGGCACTAGCACCATCTAGTGACAACACCAACACATTACAATTTGATAGAGTAATTGGAGATGAGAACACTGGGTCTTAGAATTGAGTGTAAGGTCTCAATTAAATAGTTTTTGGGAAAGCAAAAAGATTTATGCTACTCCAATGTTCTAGATTTTATTAATTTCTCTGTTTCATACCCATACATAGAATTTCACTTGTATGTTTTCTTGCTGCACTGATTTTAGTCTGTCTTATAGAGACATATACTACTAGAGGCTGATGCATGAAATTCATTCAAGAGTAGGCCTTCCTTCTCCCCACTGCTGGCACCCACTTCCCTCTGGCACCCGGGACCCGGGCTTCCCTTGCAGCTCCAACTTTGTCTAGAAGGTCATCTGGAAGGACGTCTGGTCTAATTAGCTTATTATGCTTTCATTATTATAGATTATATGGAGCCAGCCAGCGTTGGTTTGTTTCTCAGTGGCTCTCTTGCTATTTAGGAAACATCAGGCAATCTCTCTATCCCTCAGTTTCTTGTCCTGTAAAGTGGGATGCAACTCTTAGTGCTTTGCACATAAAAGCTCTTTAATTATTTACAGTTATTCTTGTTAGTATTTGGTGTCATCTCCTCTAATAAAAGCGTAATATTGAAATTGACTGTTTCTACAGGAGATCTAAGTCATGCCCACTAGCCAATCAGAGTGGCTGTATGCAAATTAACTCAGCCAAGATGGAAGCTGGCAGAGAACTGTGGAGGCAGGTACAGTGCAGGCAGCGGGACAGATGGACGG
The DNA here is from genome assembly GCA_004026665.1 of Murina feae. Classification (NCBI taxonomy): domain Eukaryota; kingdom Metazoa; phylum Chordata; class Mammalia; order Chiroptera; family Vespertilionidae; genus Murina; species Murina feae. The sequence goes on along the minus strand of PVJC01002146.1, from coordinate 39,493 downwards.
GGCAGGTGATGGGTTGGGGTGTGTCAGGTGGGTGGGGCATGATGAGCGGGTAGCGGGTGGTAGGTGGTGTGTGTGGGCGGTGGGCGGGGTGCAGGTTGGGCGGGTACAGGCCAGGCTGAGGGACCCCCCAAGCGTACAATATATTATGCACCGGGCTCCTAGTTACTATTATAATTAAACAATTGTAGGTCTGTCTTCCCAGCTGGTGAGAACTTCTTTAGGATAGTTATGTCTACTCCCATCACACTCAAGGGAACTATTTATATTGAACTTTATAGTTTATAAAGCATCTTCATATACATTATTTCATGTGATAAGAGACTGTTTTTGGCCCTAGGGAATAGTGAAACCACCTATCTTGTTGGTCAAGACTGGAACCTCACAGTCAACCACAATCCCTGCTGATCCTAACTTGCAAATATTCATTAACTGCCCACTGGATCTGCTCTAAGCTAGATCTCCATCCTTTGTTTTGTGGATTACCAAAGCCTCCCATTTGGCTCTTGGATATTAGTCTTCATGCTTGCCAACCCTCCCAACCAGTCTTCATACTGTAATCAGAGCTATCTCTCAAAGACATTCCTCTGATTATGTATATTCTGCTTCAAGACTTTTAGCAGTTCCCACTGCAGCATCAAGGCCAGCTCCTCAGCTTAGGCCTCTCATGATGAGGTTCCTGCTTATTTCTTTAGCCTCATCTTTTACTATTTTCTCTTCCACTCACAGTTTTGGCCTTGGTCACACTGAGCTGTGGCTTCCCACAATGCTCCTGACAACTAGAGAGTTAGTTAGCCCACCACCCTTCCTCACGCACCCCCTTCTGCTTTGCTAAATCTTCCAGTTTAGCTATAACTCCTCAGCTGGGCTACCTACCCTGCCTGGCTAGACTTCTCAAAGTCCTGTGCACACCTTTTCAGGATTGTCTTTACTTGAGAGTATTAAAACTGCCTGTTGACTTACTAATTTTTTCGCCTCCCTGGAAGACACAGATGTTCAATTTATTAGTAAAGTGCCTAAATTCAAATAAGTTTTTTTTTAAAGAAACTATGAATATGATCCTCATAACATCTGGAAAAGTAGTCAGAGGTTAATACCATTATTTTTATTTTTCATCCTCCTTTAGTGTCTATGATGTACTGGATATCCTATGGTTTAATTGCTTAGACTCCCTGAGTTTAAGCCTTGGTTCCCCATTTATTGGGCAGGCTACTTAGTCTTTCTGTGTCCCAATGACCTCATCTTTAAGATAAGAAAATTATAGTATCAACCATATTGGGGTTATGGAGATTAAATGAATTAAAATCTATAAAGTACTTTAAATAGTACATAGCACATAGGAAATGCTCAATAAATGTGTGCTTTTATTTACAGACTAGGGGCCTGGTGCACAAAAAGGTGTGCACTCGGGGTGGGGGGGATGGTCCCTCAGCCCAGCCTGTGCCCTCTAGCAGTCTGGGACCCCTGGGGGGATGTCCACCATTTGGTGTGCCTGGCCAGCTTGGGTGAGGGACTGATGGCTGTTTGTAGGCTGGCCAAACCCCCCAGTGGGGTGTGGCCAGCCTGGGTGAGGGGCTGAGGGCTGTTTTCAGGCTGCCCACAGTCCCTTCAGGGCTTGGGTCTCTACTGGGGTGCCTGATCAGCCTGGGTGAGGGGCAGAGGGCCATTTTTAGGCTGTCCACTGCTCCTTCAGGGTTCAGGTCCCTACTGGGGTGCCTGGCCTGCCTGGGTGAGGGGCTGAGGGCTGTTTTCAGGCTGGCCACAGCTCCCATTGACCCAAGGTCCCAACGAAGCTGGCTGGAAGCAGGTTTCAGGGGTTTATTTATCTTCTATAATTGAAACTTTGTTGCCTTGAGCAGAGGCCACGGCCAGCCTAGGCAGGCAGTTTCCTCCATCACTGGCCTCCTGTTTGCTCTAGCTCTGTGGCTGCTGGCCGTCATCTTGGCTGTGTTAATTTGCATATCATCACTGATTGGCTGGTAGGCGTGGCTTGGGTGGTGGGCATGGCTAGGTGTAACGGATTGAGGGTTAATTTGCATATTACTCTTTTATTAGATTAGGTAATTTAATGTTTTAAAGCCATGTGGGATAGTAATAAGTCTAATGCAAGTCTTAGACACCACATTGTTCTAGTATTTTTGGGTAGTCAATCAATCAGCACATGGGCTGTTATTTCTGCTTTTTCTCTTGGTTGTTGAGTCTCAGTTCCCTTGACTATTTGCTCTAGAGACAACTTAATGCTCACATAAATGGTGGCTTTAAAAAGCTGAGAGGAGATACTAAAGAGTTTAAAGCAGGGAGCAGCAGGGCCAGTCCTATTAAGTGTTGGGAACATTTTTCTGGAAAGAGCCATTTGGATATTTATAACATCATTTGCGGACCATACAAAATTATCAACTTAAAAAATCAGTCTGCTATGTTAGGTCAAACATCTAGTTAACTCACCCCCAGTGCCTTGGCAGGGCCAGACCAAATGATTTCTAGAGCATTATATGGCCCTCGGGCCAGACACTCCCACTCCTGCTCTATTTCAATTCACCCTGAAGAGTAATAACTGAATGCAATATCTTCAAAAGCATTCCTTCAGTTTAACTCAAGATACCTGTGGGATACTGGATTTTCCAACATGGTCCTGGTAAAATAAAATGCCAGATGAATCTGGATATTATTCAAGCTCCACTTCTTGTTTTGTTGAGAAATAGAAATTCCTAAATTGACAAATATATAAAAATTTTAATGTAATTTTGAAATATTTGCAACACCAAATGTTGTGCTATTTTTATTCATGCAAAGATTTTAATGCATCTTATTTTTAGTGTCTATAATAGGAGGGTATTATGTTGCCAACTGTTTTTTCTTGAGAAGGGCTGTTGTTTATTATGAAAGTGTGCCTTCCTACTTTTTATTTTAACAATTGAGAATGATATTAGATAACATATACATTCCCTAATTATCTCAATTTAATGTTGGCAATACTATGTTAATTCTAAAGTTTGGGAAACATTTAGTTTCTTGGTAAAACTGAAAATAGGGTAAACCATTAGTATTAGGGACTCCGAATACAGAGGCATTCAGAATTAGATTTTGTTTCTACAGCAATAGACTGAGTTGGACTGTGATCATTAAGGTCTCTTCAGCTTCAAAATGTCTATAACCTTTTTTAAAAATATATATATTTTATTGATTTTTTACAGAGAGGAAGGGATTGAGAGAAACATCAATCAGCTGACTTCTGCACACTCCCCAGTGGGGATGTGCCCACAACCAAGGTACATGTCCTTGACTGGAATCGAACCTGGGACCCTTGAGTCTGCAGGCTGACGCTCTATCCACTGAGCCAAAACAGTCAGGGCGTCTATAACCTTTTGATTCTAAGTAAGAAATCATCAGAGTTTAATCTGAAGTTTGATTAGAACTTTCTGAGGAGCCTCAGAAATGAACCTGAGATCCATCCTGCTGTTTGGCATGAGTTTGGGGAACCGTTAGCTGCCTCCCAGAGATAGTCTTTCATCTGTGAGATGCCATGTGAATGAGCTCTAATTACTTCCAGTTCACTAAATGTCCTGTGCTCCCCACACAGGAAGACTAGAAAGGTGCTACTCTTAGTGGAAGAGAGAGTTCCAGGTATATTCACTGTCAAAGCTCCTCTCCCTTTGGTCAGAAACTTCCTTGGCTCTACATGATCTGCAGCAAAATGGTTACCTCTCTTCCAGCCTCAGGCACCTCAAATGTGCATCCATCTATTTTCTACCTGGTGATAGAGTCTACCTTGCAGTTTGAAGAACATAGGTGGATAGAGTCCAACAGTTCTGAATATGGTTGTCGGACATAGCATGGCATATCGTCATGGGTGAGGGGTAGGTTTCTCTCAGAGTCTCAGTTTCGTCATCTATACAGTGGAGACAATAATGGTACCTACTGACAGGATTGTCATGAAGATAAAAGAGATAACATATGTCAATGCACCTGGCCCTTGGTATGCACACATTAAATGTTTGATCCCGCTAATAGTAGGGTTATGTGGGTATTGCTCTTATCTTCCTTACTTAACCTCCCTGAGAGCATGTAATCTTTTTGAGAATATCTGTTGCTGTTTTTTAACTCATCTGCAATTTCCCCACTGTTTTGTTAATATTTTAAAAATGTATTTTGATTGTGGAAAGTTTTACAGATGTCCCCCTTTCCACCCATTGACCCCTTCTAGCCCTCACCAGCCCCACCCCAGTATGTGGTATACATCTGTCACATAGGGGAGATTCAGTAAATATTTGCCAGGTGAATGAATAAGTGAATTTCAGCCCACCCAATTATTATTTTAGGGCAGGGGTGCTCTTATTAAAATTGGTTAGCAGAAATGCCCTGGGGAGTATTTTCTTACTGGTAGCTTTAAAATGCCCCCTGCCCCTTTCACAAGAGGGTGACCCTTTTTAGCTTCCTTTCCAATAGAGGAAGAGAGCCCAGTGGAATTTTCCAGGCTGGCGCCTGAAGGGAGCTACGAATATTTTTATAACATATGATGTTAAAAACAACTGTACGTGTGCCCAGAAACCTTTTAAGGCATGCATTTCAGCATCCAATTTTATTTGGTTTTGAAAATTTAATAAACAAGTAACACAATTCCGCCGTTGTCCTTTAAATGAAAATTAGAGATCTACAATTAATAGCAGCAAAACAGAACATGAGCTGTGCTTAATAAGACGGTGGAGTGTGTGTCGTGTCTCACCAAGGAGCCGGGCAACAAGTGGGCATTGTGTTCATGTTCCAGAGAAAGGACACAGACATGTGGCTGGAAAGCAGATGATTAAATGTCATCCAGCAAAGGCCACTGAGAGAGGATGCATGTCACCAACCACCATTTTTCTTCTCTACTGTAGCCTCATGTCACATACGCTGTGGAAAATTTAAGTGCGACTTGTAAGAAGTGTTAAGGTTCTCATCTTCTCATAAACGATTTAGCAGTTCAGAGAATGAGGCCGAAAAAATGTCAGTAACAGATGTGAACTGAACACTGGGTGTGCCGAACACAGAGGCGTGTGACACCCTTGGAGGCCCTAGCTGTAGAGCGTTAACGTCCTCAAGATGGTCATCACCATCACCTCTGCTCAGACTCATTTTTCTCCTTGCTCCTCCCTGCAGGCTAAGGGGGAAGTGTGGCTGCTGCTGCTGAGACAGGATTAAGGATGAGGTCAGAGTGAGACCGGGAGCCAGACGGAGCTGATACTCACTGCTCGCTGGGAAGCGAAGAGTTTCTTGACATCGCCTTTGGTGACAGGTCATAGTCGCTGTCTGATCTGTAGAGGAAGGACTCTCTGCGCTGGCTGTGCCCGGGGAAGGTGGCGTGAAGTACCAACCCAGAGGAAGAGCTGGCCTGGGGGTCCAGCGGGCTGCGACCTGGGGAAGGACCATTTTCCACATCAAAGCTGAAAAAGAGAGCAGAAAACTCTGGTCACGTGACAGCATGCAGGAGAGCGTGGGACACACAGACAATGCATGCTGATGCGTGTCAGGCTGGAAAGTTTTAACCTTCGGAACAGCTTTGAGTTGTAGTCATTACTATTCTCCCTTTGCATAAAGAAAACACTCCCACAGAAGTTCAGTCATCAAAGAACAGAGCCAGGATTGGAATCCCAGAGCAGAGCAACTTTGCCTGAGCAACTTTGACAAATTCACAGTGAGAGCCGACCACAAAGTACTCGGTGATGGTAAGTGGCTCCAGAGGCAGTGCTAACACAGCTCTAGGTGTCAGACACTGAACCATCGCTTGATGAGTCTTCCTAGTGGGGTGACTTCTTCCTGCCAGCACTAACTCTCACAGTGTCATTAAAGAGGCAACACCCATATTTCTGAATGTTTCAGGACAAAGTGCTATCCTGACGTCATCCACCGGCTGACTAGCTAGGAGGTCCAATCTGAGATTTAATATTCATATGCAGTGTGAACCACAGAGGATGACTTAATCTGATGATGTCAAATTATCCTCTAGGGCTGCAGAGTTTTATCTCTGAAGGAGGGTACAGCCACTCCCTCCAGCAGAGGCATGCCATTAAGATTTCTGGTCAGTCTCCCTCACTGAGGTAGGTATCCGCTAGCCCCAAATTATTTGAACAAGCTCTGGTCAATCAACACACAGGAGCAGTAGTGATGTTCTCTGATGTCCCCATCCTGGTACTGCCTGAGGCGCCTCCTTCTCATACTCTCCATCATCTCCTCTACACTTTCCTTGTGTGCACAACCTCCCTGAGCCTCGAAGTGCCAGTAACCTTCTTGCCCAGCGTTTCTCTAAACCACTCACTGCTCCCCAGCTAATGCTCTGCAGGCAGGTGTGGAGAAGGTACAGGGCTGGGATGTTCTCTTTGCCAAGTCAGACCACAACAGTGGGCTTCCTCTGCACTCACCCAGCTGCCGTCACTTATTCCTACACGCACGGCTCTTCTCTCTCACTAGTTCTTACAACCTGCTCTTTTGGCGTGGATTTCTTTAGTTTACAAATTGCTTTCTGATTCATTATTCCACTTACCCCCTCATTACAACCCTGTAAATGTAGATCCCACTGTACACTTGAGGGAAATGAGGCTTAGAGAAATTTTAAATACGTTGCTCAAAGTCACGGAATGAGAATCGGCACACCCTAGACTTCCAATTCATTTCTGCACTCTGGTTGCAGAGTTCCCGAAAGCCCTGCTGGGTGACAGGGTGCAATTTCCCTTCAGTTTCTGGGTTCAAACAAAATTTGTGCTTGGTACGTGGAGAGTCAGATTATGAGCAACCTTGGCCGTTATCTTGAATGAGGCGGGGAAGGCAGCAAATTACCCTGAAGCTGTAGGTTTCCTTGAAACAAGAAAACTTTTAATTGAAAGGAGAAATGACAGAAGGCAGCGCTATCCTGCTTCCCCGGAGACCATTCTGAGAAGAGGCTTCCGCCAACCCACAAACTCCAGGTGTCTGATAAGAAGCAGTTAGCGAGACTCCCCTTAAAAGGTCAAGGAACAATAACAATCCAATACTCATCTGGGCACCCACGGCCCTTCGGACAGGTTTTCCCAGCAGGCTATGTGGCTAGGATGGGTTGCCTTTCACAGACTGTGAGCAAGCAGGCAGGTGGGCAGTGGTTCACACATACCAGCCTGCTTGCCCGCCTGCCTGGAGGTAGGGCTATGTTGTAAGCCGAGAGAAAATATAATGAAAGCTGAGTTTCAAACTTTCCTTGGGCGAGATCTATACTAGTTGTTGAGCAAAATGAAGAGCTCCTTTGTGGAAAAGGGCTTCTTTGGGCCCCAGGATCCTGTAGAACTAATAGGTCCTGATGCTGGCTCTGAACTCTTCTTGAGGACAAAGAGGGTAGGTTCTTCCAAGGCAAGAATGGAACTCCATGAAGCTTAAGAGTGGCCATGAGCCCTAACTGGTTTGGCTCAGTGGATAGAGCGTCAGCCTGCAGACTGAAAGATCTCAGGTTTGATTCCAGTCAAGGGCATGTACCTTGGTTTCGGGCACATCCCCAGTGGGGAGTGTGCAGAAGGCAGCTGATCAATGTTTCTCTCTCATCCATGTTTCTAACTTTCTATCCCTCTCCCTTCCTCTCTGTAAAAAAAAAAAAAAAATCAATAAAATATATTTTAAAAAAAAGAGTGGGCATGAGCTGTGAAACTTCATGACTGTCGTTATTCATTTGGTATGTATCTGTACAGCCTTTAAGGATATTAAAACATCGAAATGCTTTCGTGCCAGCTGGCAGTCAGCCACTGTCCCAGGCTCGCCAGGGTACTATGCAGGTGATCTCCTAACGAAAGGGTTGGTGTCTGGAGCAGCATGGGCCTCTACCTTCAGCACTATTGCTACCTTCAGCCTATGCCCACTGAATTGGTCAGTGCCCATGAGGTACCAGTAATGAAATATTATGAACATCACTGCTGTGCACACATGTGCTAAAATCTTAGAAGAGGTGCCCAGTGGATATGCCTACCACACTCTCAAAACTTTTCCATTGAGGGTTTCCCCCCGGGCTCACTCTGCTCTCTTTTCTGCCAGAGGTATTCCTGGTGGGCAGAAAATAAGTCCACAAGGCGTTCTGCCCCAAGTGTCAGGTTCAGGAAAGTTGGATCTTGCCAGATAAGCAAGGACTAGATCCAGATACCCAAACTCTCTCCATGTTGCCTATCCCCGCCCCCCATTGTTTTTCCTTTCTTCTTTACCCTGCCTGAACTCAGAGAAGACCTTGCTGAAATCCAGAAGAAGCCAGGGAAGAATTCTCTGGTCCAAAGAAGCCGTCTCAGTGAGACAAATGGCCTTTCATATTCCCTGGGGCACTGTTTCAAAGCAACCAACACAGATGTACAACTTAGGAACAAACATGAATCACCAACCAGACACCAGCCTCAGTCACAGCAAAATTAGCAAGCAGACATCACAATGCATCCCACAGATCTAGGGTGGGAGGAGGGGTGTGGGCAAGGGGGGGACTGAGGACACAGTGGAGCAAAGCGAATGTGCCATACAAACGGAGTACAATTCGAGAAGAAAATGAAACCTGAAATATCAGAACCAAACACATAAATGGGGTCGTTATTTATTTAGGGTAATTTTTGCTTCTGCCTTAATCCAGCACACACATTCCACCTTTAGGCTTCTTTATATTAAAAAATATTACAAAAGTAATATAAGAATGTTATATAAAACATAGATGACAGAGAAAAAACACCACCTTTATTTATAGTTTAGATTAACAGAGAAAAATATACTGCCTTTTTTTTTGCAGTTTAGTGTTTTTCTTTCTGAACATTTTCCCTTGCAAGATTGGATCTTGACTTTTTTTTCCCACAGAATTTTGCATTTTAGTGCAGTTTCCAGAATTATCATTTTCCGTGGGCTACTTACTAGTTCATCCAGAAGCAGTAACATCATTTCTAGAGCATTTTTCCTCCCGTTGCCCCTCATACTTATGATTTGCAATTACATTGCAGTTGATATCCTTGAGTTTGGAGTTACTTCAGTATTTAGGTCTTCAGAAGAGGCCACTCAGAATTTCAGATAGATTATGAGAGGATGTCAATCACAAGTTTTGGAATATTTGACTGTGCTGCCAGGAAGGGGCTGTCCATATCCAGCACAGGGACTGAAACAGCTTTTCTAGGACCAGAGACAACCCCCCACCCCCATCCCCTGTCCCAGCCCCACTCTCTGAGGTCCAGAATCCTGTAGGCTGCTCTCCCATGAGATTCTGCCTGCTCCTCCCTGCTTTGGATGAGGGCCTTGGACTGATCAATGGCTTGTTGCCTCAGAACTAATATTTTAACCACTTTCTCCTGCTTTGTATCCAGAATTCTCATCTCCTTGGAGGGAGCGGTGGTCGTGGGTGATGCTGTGTATGAGCACTGGTGCTCCCTGTAACTGGAATGCCCTTCTCACCGCTGTCTCCCATTTGCCACTGTCTTCAAAATCCAGCTCACATCACCTCCTCTAGTCAGTTTTCCCTGACACTGAAGCCAGTTCCGTGGAGGTACATGCTCCTCCTCTGCGCTCTCCTGTACTCCTTTACTGTGGTACTTGCTCCTCTCTCCTTTATTCTCTAGTTATTTAGCTGCTCCCCAATAGATTGTTACCTCTAAGGGAGAAGGGACCCAATATCACTCACATTTGTGTCCCAGACATGTGGATCAGAGCCTTGCAAATACTCTCCAACAACTGTCAGCGAACCAACCAAAGAATACTGCAATTTATTGTGAAATGTCTTTCCTATCTCTTCTCTCTTCCTGTCCCCTTGCCCGTATCTCCATTCTCACTGGCATGAGTTTCTGCTCTTCCCTTCAAATGAGTCTATGGAGATGTGGCATTAACTTATTCGATAAGCCGTGTAAGTCAATAATCTAAAAATAATAAAATCAAATACTCTGCTGTGTTCTTCCCCAACAAAAGAAACTCGCATAGAACAGTCTCTGGCATTGATATTTCAGATGATGACCCTGTACACAAATCCTCAGAATGGGACAAGTCTTCCTGGATCAGCTTCTGTCTGCTATCTTTTCATCTCTTTCTTTTTACTCAAAGCAGGAACACTCTCTGGCCCACACTTTCTCTCTGGGTTTCCACTCCCTAGACATCCATGCAGAGCCAGCCCTGAGCTGGTGCAGGGACCAGCCAGCAGATGGCAGAAGACAGCTACCACTTCCTCAGGCTGCACCTCCCAGCCTCTAAGCAGAGCAGGTAGGGCTGTGTGCCAGTCTTGGAGGGGGAAATAGGACTGAAGCCTTATTCATAAGCCTCAGAGGAAACACCAGGGATAAAGAGCAGACCCACAAGGTGTACATGAAACCTTTCATTAAACTAAGAAAGTTCTACTTTCAAGAATTTAAGCTGAGCCAGGTGGCCGCAGAACTGCCTGCAATTGTCCCCAGGGTGGTAGTTTTCTGATCCCCCATTACCTGCACACACCCCAATTTCTGTAACAAAGGCAGGAATAATTCACTTCTGAATCAGAGGAAAATTTTCTTTGAACTCAGTCTTTCTCTAGCTGAGTCTCTTTGGCTGATTCTAACAAACAGCCTTACTGAAAATATCACAAACTCTACAAAGAGGTTTAGACTCCCACGTCAGTAGAGCAGCTCACTATCATTTTGGAAAGTGCCCTGCAATCTCAGTTTTGCTCTTTTTTTCCTCTTAAATATTACTCACTGATTATCTTCTACATCATCAAATTCTTAGCTCTGCCGGGCTAATTCTCTTCGATTCATTTCAAAGAGGAGAAAATGGAGGTTCCAAAGTATGAAACTTTTTTTGAAAAAAATCTCAAGTGCGACCTCTCCTCCATGTCCCCAGAGACCCCCCTCTTGATCTCAGAACCTGCCACACTGTGCTGCATTCCTCTGTTTAGGGATCCCTTTCACTCCACTAGCCTGTGACCTTGAAGCAGGGACTAAGTCTCACTCATTTTTTCAAAATCCTCACCTGAGGATATTTCCCCCCATTGATTTTAGGGCATGGAAGGGATGGAGGAGGGGAAGAGAGATACATAGATTGGTTGCCTCCCCCATGCACCCCAGCCAGGGCCAAGGATCAAACTTGCGACCAAGATATACACCCTTGACTACGAATCAAACCAAGACCCTTTGGCCCGCTGATGGACGCTCTAACCACTGAGCAAACCAACCAGGGTGCTTTATTCACTTTTGTATTCTCAGGGCTTAGAGCTGAGTCTTATGCTAGAAGGCACAGAACAAATATTTGTTGAAGGGACGTGAGGATCTCACAGTGTTATTTCTCATCTGGAAAAAAGCCATTTCAGTTTGGATTCAAACTTCTGGCGGGGGATGAGCTCAGAAGAGAGTTTCTACACAGTCTTAAGTTTCCTTTCTTCATCCTTCCCCACCATGCCTGCAGTATCCAAGGAACTCACTCTCAATTGTTTTGGTTTTTGAAAACTTTTATGTCTATGAAAGGTGTATGTTTGTGTATAGAGCGCATGTATATGTGTGTGTTGAGTGTACTCATGAAACAACATGCTGTTTTTTAAAGATTTACAAAATATTTCCCTAAATTCTATTCAGAAACTAACATCTTCAAATGCTTGCTTAGCATTTTGATAAAAATAAATAACCGTTTATTTATGTGCTTATATTGACCATCAATCACCCCAGGGTGCTCTCTGGTCCCGGGAGATGGAAAGCTGCAGAGAAACGCCCATCCTTACCCACTTGACGGAGACTACTTTTATCCAGGGGTGGGCAAAGGCAAGCTGTGAGTATGTGAAACACACAGTTTATTCTTGTGTTATTACTTATTAATTCATTGTTGTATTTATTATTATTAATCTACTTTTGTATAATTCATGGTTGCAGGCTGCAACCAGTGCTGTTTCCTAATAAAGGATTTCACTGTGTGAGGTCACAGCCAGCATGATGGAGGGCCATGTCCTGGCTGAGGGTAAGCAGACCTCCTCTGGTCACAGCTACAGCAGAACGTCATGGTTCGACCCTTAGAACCCATTTCCAAAGTCTGTGACTTCCCTCCCACAGCATGGGGAGAGCTGCGATGTTCAGCTCATCTGAGTGCTAGAAGCAGCTTCCCTTCCTTCCAGGGGATTTGAAAATAACATTCATGGCAATAGTCCAAACTGCTTTCCCCACAGAGAGGTTTAACCAGAGGTAGCAGAGCAATGCTGCAAAGCTCTGGGATCCTGGAGATCTGGCTCCCAGTTCCTATGTGGAAATCACTAAAATGAAACAGGAACTCTCTGTGTCCTGCCCGCTACCCCTCCATCTTCCCCAACTGAAATGAATGGATAAACAAATGAGCAGAAGATCTCTGAAGTACCTCGGAGATTAGAGATTTCGCAGAGATTTTGGAGATGGAAGAAAGATTAGTTCTCAAGTCTTATAATGTTAATGATCATTCATTAATTCAACACATACTTATTAAGAGCCCACTATGAAACAAGGCACTCTTCTGGGCCTGAGAATGTAGCACTAAACTCCGCCCCCCCCCCCCCCCCCGCCAATGCATATAACTCTTAAAAGTAAAGATAACTTTCTATAGGACAATGATTCTAAGGAAAAGTAGGGTCTCCCAGATGAGAATAACTGTCTAGGAATGTGTATTGTATGTGAACTTTATAAGGTTGGGTGGAGGGAACCATGATTGGGACCTTGCTGCTTTGTGTGACTGCTGCCCTAGCTGTGTTACAGATTACCCCACTAGCTCAATATTTCCAGCCTGCATTCCCCACCTTTCCTAAGAGATTTTCATAAAAGATATTCAATTTGTTCTTAACAAGATATAAACACTCCCACTTATAAGTGTGGCAGTTCTTCCAATAAGAAAATCTATTCATGTACTAATTAAATAAAATATTTATGAATAAGCATGCTTAATAAGCCTACAATAGCTCAAAAGTAATTGAAACTCCCTTCAAAAGAAATTAGATTGATCTGGGAAAACCAGTTCCTATTCAACCAGTAATAGCTTCAATAAATTATTGCTTTGAAAAAAAACCCCAAAAAACAAGTTCTCACATACCGTCTGGAAATGAGTTCTAGATTCTGCTTCAAGTCTAGTTGAAATATTGTAGATAATGCTCATTTAGCATGTTTGCATACACTAGAGATGAGAGATGTGTTCATCTCATGAGATACTGAATTTCACGTTTGGATTAATTTAATTGTAAGAGTTGATCCAGAAACACATGAATTTAGACCTATACTCAAAAAAACTACAGGACATAAAAAAGAGAGATAGAGGAAGACATAAACAAATTGAAGAATATATCACATTCATGGATTGGTAGAATAAACATCATTAAAATGTTCATACTACCCAAAGCAATCTATAGTTTCAATGCAATCCTCATTAAAATACCAATGGCATATTTCACAAATCTAGAACAAACTCTCCAAAAATTTATATGGAATAAAAAAAGACCTGGAGTTGCAGCAGCAATCCTGAGAAGAGCAAAGTTGGAAGGATCAAGCTATATTAAAGTCACTATTCTCAAAACTGCCTGGTATTGGCACAAGAACAGACATATAGACCAATGGAACAGAACAGAGAACCCAGAAATAGACCCAAGTCATTATGCTCAATTAATATTTGACAAAGGAGGAAAGAGCATACAATGGAGTCAAGACAGCCTCTTCAATAAATAGTGTTGGGAAAATTGGACAGATACATGCAAAAAAATGAAACTAGACCACCAACTTACACCATACACAAAAATAAACTCAAAATAGATAAAGGACTTAAAGGTAAGACGGGAAACCATAAAAATCTTAGAAGACTCCATAGGCAACAAAATATCAACAAATGTCCTAGCAATATCTTTACCAATACAGCTCCTAGGGCAATGGAAACTAAGGAGATAAACAAATGGGACCACATCAAAATAAAAGCTTATGAACAGCAAAAGAAACCATCATCAAAACAACAAAAAAGCTCACTGCATGGGCAAACATATTTGCCAATGTCATCTCTAATAAAGATTTATTCTCCAAAATTTACAGGGAGCTCATACAACTTAACAAAAGAAAGATAAACAATCCAATCAAAAAATGAGCGAAGGACCTAAATAGACACTTTTTGAAAGTGGACATACAGAAGACCAAGAGACATTTGAAAACATGCTCAGAGTCACTAATCATTTGAGAGCTGCAAATCAAAATGTCAATGAGGTACCATCTCACACCTGTAAGAATGGCTATCATCAACAAATCAACAAATGACAAGTGCTGGAGAGGATGTGGAGAAAAAAGAACTCTTGTGCACTATTAGTGGGAATGCAGACTGGTGCAGACACTGTGGAAAACAGTATGGAGTTTCCTCAAAAAATTAAAAATGGAACTCCCATTTGAACCAGTAATCCCACTTCTAGAAATATATCCCAAGAAACCAGAAACACCAATCAGAAAGGACTTATGCACCCCCATGTTCATAGCAGCACAACCTACAATAGCTAAGATTTGCAAATATCCTAAGTGTCCATCAGCAGAGGAGTGGATTAAAAACTGTGGTACACCTACACAATGGAATACTATGCTGCTATAAAAAAGAAGGCACTCTTGCCATTTGAAACAGCATGAATCGACATGGAGAGCATTATGCCAAGTGAAATAAGCCAGTTGGAGGAAGATAAATATCACATGATCTTACTTATTGGGGAATATAATGAACAATATAAACTTGATGAACAAAAATAGATCCAGAGACAGAGAAGCATGGAAAAGACTGTCAAACCTCACAGGGAAGGCAGAGGAGGGTAGAAGGAGGGTAAGAGATCAGCCAAAGGACTTGTATGCATGCATATAAGCATAACCAATGGACACAGACACTAGGGGGGTGAGGGCATGTGCTAGGGTGTGGGAGTGGCTGGGAAGAGGTCAATGGAGGGAGAAGAAGACATATGTAATACTGTAAACAATCTAATCTAATAAAAGAGTAATATGCAAATTGACCCTTACTCTGCTGCACCCACCAGCCACGCCCACCAGCCAATCAGGAGCAAATATGCAAATTAACTCAACTAAGATGGCTGAGGCCAGGCCACAGAGCTGGTGTTGCCCCGGGCAATGGAGGAAGCCAGGGCACTGCAGGCCCTGAGCTCTACTCAAGATTACAAAGTTTCAATTATAGAAGGTAAACAAATGCCAGATATCTGCTGGGCTGGGACCTTGGGTTGCCAGGGGCAACCCAGGCTTCAAGCGGGGGTAGGGGGGTGGAGGAGAAGGGGTAAGGAGGAGGGCACCAAAGTTTCAATTATAGAAGTTAAATAAATCCTAGATACTTGCTTCCAGCCAGGCACCCCAGTAGGGACCCAAACCCTGAAGGGACTGTGGGCAGCCTAAAATGGCCATCAGCCCCTCACCCAGGCTGGCCAGGCATGCCAGCAGGTAGACATCCTCCGAGGGGTCCCAGACTGAAAGAGGGCACAGGCTGGGCTGAGGGATGCCCCCCCCCCCCAGTGCACAAATTTTTGTGCACCAGGCCTCTAGTAAAGAATAAAAAAAGTCACTCCTAGCTCTTGCCACACCCCCAACCTCATCTTATACCACACTCTCCTCTGCTCAGTATAAATCAGGTTCAGAGGTTTTCCTTCTGACCCCAAAACATGCCAAATCCTTTCCCACCTCAGCAATTTTGCACATGTGTGTTTTGTCCACTGCTGTATTTCCATTGCTTCAGACAGTTCCTGGCTCAGAGAAAGTGCTGAATAAACATTTGTTGAATGAAAAATAAATGCTAGTCTTTGCTTGTTCTTTTCTCTACTCTTTTTGTATGGCTGCTTTCTTATTCTTTAAGCCTTGGATTAAGTCACCTACTAAAAAATTCCTTCCCATTTCATTAATTAAGTAGGTCCCCATATCTTCATAATACCTATTAGGACTTTTTGCTACATCTATTTGTAGGCTAATTAATTTTGAATTTGTCCCTTCTCTCATAAACTCAAAGCTCCCTTTATTGTAATTACCAATGTATTAACTAGTGCCTGACACTGTGCTTAGGATGCACTGCTTGTTCTGAACCAATGTTTGTTCAAAGGATTAATGGATGAATGAGAGAGCAAGGGAGTGTATTAAACACAAACAATCACCTCAGTGATTCATAGAAGACCCATATTATTGCCACTTAAAAATACATTAGGAGAAGGGCTCCTTTATTGACCTCCTGTCATCGGGACAGCTCCCACACTAATCCTACGGAAGTATAGTTGATGTAAAAACTTGTTATAGGTTTGAAGCAATTTTTGTGATTGTTTCTCTAGGATTATTTCAGAAAATTAGATTGGTTTTCAGATCAAATTCTGAGAGTTACTGACCTTTCACAGAGCTTCAAGTAGGTGTTGAGGTTGTCACTGAAGACGCATTCCCTGTCTTAGGTTTGTGAAATGCCATCACTTAATATTCCAAGAGCTTTGTGTTTTAAAAAATTATAATCTTTTGAGAACGAATAGGCCATATATCTACTTTTTTGGTGGAGGTAGCAGAATGGAAGGAGCAGCAGTATGGTTTTCTATAAACTCAAATAATAACCAAAAAATTGGAAATCATTGCCTCAGCCTCCGGTCTACAGAGCCCTTAACAGTGTTTGTATCAGTTAACATCTGGCCTCCAAATGTTATCAGTCTTGAACAATGCATCTTCAGACAAGCTTGGCATTTGAGTTTTGAAATGTTCTTTTGGGAAGAAAGGAAGGATGAGAGAAATAGGAGAGGAGAAAGTAAAGGTAGAAAAATGAGATCTCAGAATATTTTTTTCTTGACTTAAGCAATAAAGTTGAGAAAAGCTACACTTTTTTTTTTTTCCTCACAGGTCCTGAGCATTTACATTGTGCCAGGCTACATGTTGTTTGTTATATATTAACTCATTTCATTGCTATAATCACTGTGGGGAAGGTGTTAACTTTACTCTATGGATTTGAAAGCTGAAGTTCAATGGTTGAAATAATTTTGTTGAAGACTACTTAGCTATTTAATAGTGGATCTTGGATTTAAACCCAGTTTGATTGGATCCATTAACAAATCAATCAACTCACTCACATCAGTAGATATCTGTTCAGTTTTCCCTCTTGCTACCATATAAATTTTTATGACTGTAACTGTAGCCAAGCCTTCTGTTCTGAACCCTGTTCTTTTCCTCCTACTCACTGACTATACTACTTGAGTAGCTTTATTCTTTCCTGTATCATCCTTTTCCATTTTGTACATCAGCAAACAATTTAACTGTAAATAATTATATCTAAACTAAACCAATTATATCTAAACCAAACCAACCCACAAACAAAAATAACAACCAAAAAGACTTATACCAGACATATAAAAGTTGAAGTAATTTATCACCAGACTTTAAGTATAAGAAATGTTAAAGAAAATCTTTCAGGCAGAAGGAAATTATATCAGAAGGAAATTTGGATCTACACCCAAAAAGTATTTTGTTTTAATATATAAAAAATATTAATATATTAAAATCTCTTCTAAATATAACTTACTGAAACAAAATTAACAATGTATTTTAAGATTTATAACACATGTAGGAGTCAACCATATAACAACAAGAACACAAAGGCAAAAAAGAGAAATGAAATATATTTTGGAAATGAATGAATAGGCCATATACCTACTTTTCTGGTGAAGGTAGCAGGGTAGAAGGAGTAAAGTATGATTTTCTATAAGCTCAAATAATAAGCATAACATTGGAAATCATTGCCTCAGCCTCTAGTCTACTCCAGTCTACTGATGTTAGTATCATCAGTGCCCAGTATCTTACACTATATGTGAAGTGGTATAATATTGTTTGAAGGTTGACTGTGATGAGCTAAATTTATGCTAGAATCCTTAAAATAACCATCTAATCTAATAAAAAAAGTAATATGAAAATTTACCCTCACTCTGTTACACCTAAGTCACGCCCACCAGCCAAGCCACACCAATCAGCCAGTCAGAGTGGCTGTATGCAAATTAACCCAGCCAAGATGGCAGCCAGCAGCCATGGAGCTAGAGCAAACAGGAGGCTTCTGTTGCACCAGCAATGGAGGAAATTGCCTGCCTAGGCCAGCTGGGCCTCTGCTCAAGGCAACAATGTTTCAATTATAGAAGCCACAGAGCTGAAGCAAACAGGAGACTTTATTGCCTGCCTAGGCCTGGGCTCCAGGCAACAAAGTTTCAATTATACAAGATAAGTAAACCCCAGAAACCTGATTCTAGCCAGCCTCACTGGGATGTTGAGTCAATGGGAGCTGTGGGCAGCCTGAAAACAGCCCTCTGCCCCTCACCTAGGCTGGACAGGCACCCCAGTAGGGACCCAAACTCTGAAGGGACTATGAGCAGCCTGAAAATGGCCCTCAGCCCCTCACTCAGGCTGGCCACACCTCTATGGGGTGAGGGTTCCCACTAGGGGGCTTGGCCACCCTGCAAACAGCCATCAGCCCCTCACCCAGGTTGGCCAGGCATGCCAGCAGGTGGACATCCTTGGAGGGGTTCCAAACTGCGAGAGGGCACAGGCTGGGCTGAGGAACACCCTCCCGAGTGCACAAATTTTTGTGCACTGGGCCCCTAGTTCAAATATAAAAATGAAGATTTGGCACCAAACATGTGTGAGTCTTGTTTTCTTGTCCATTCAGCCACACTGTCTTTAACTAGAGCATTTAATCCATTTACATTTAAAGTATTATTGATAAGTATGTAATTATTGCCATTTTATTATTCATATTTTTCTCCTTCTTCTTCATCTTCATCTTTGTCTTCTCCTTCAAGAAGTCCTTTTAATACTGGTCCAGTGGTGATAAATTCATTTAGCATTTTGTTGTCTGGGAAACTTTTTTAAAAAGTGTATTTTATTGATTTTTCACAGAGAGAAAGAGAGAGGGATAGAGAGTTAGAAATATTGATGAGAGAGAAACATTGATCAGCTGCCTCCTGCACACTCCCCACTGGGGATGTGCCCACAACCAAGGTACATGCCCTTGACTGGAATTGAACCTGGAACCCTTGAGTTTGCAAGCTGACGCTCTATCCATTGAGCCAAACTTGTTAGGGCTGGGAAACTCTTTAGAAGACCACTTTGTAACTTGTATAAATGTCTAACCATTATGATGTACAACTGAAACTAACATAAGATTGAATGTCTGTAATAAAAAAGTACAAAAATTAAATTGTTAGGTGATAGAGCAGGTTGTAGTCTGGGCCTCTAGGGATAATTACCAGAACTCCAAAAAAGATGAGGAGGAGGAGGAGGAGGAGAAGGAAGAGGAGGAGGAGGAGGAGGAGGAGGAGGAAGAAGAAGAAGAAGAAGAAGAAGAAGAAGAAGAAGAAGAAGAAGAAGAAGAAGAAGAAGAAGGAGGAGGAGGAGGAGGAGGAGGAGGAGGAGGAGGAGGAGGAGGAGGAAAGACCTATACCTATGAAAATAAAATGGAAGCATAAAATCATTATCTAAAACAGAGGAGAAAATGAGGAAGAGCATTCATAGATTTGAAATCCCTTTTGTTAATATCATCAGTGCCCAGTATCTTGCCCATATCAATGGTCAATTCTCAGTTATCATCTTTCTCAAAATGCCAGGGGCATTTGATATAATTTATCCTTCTGTTATTTTGACTTTGAAGATAGCAGCTTCTCCCGGTTTTCTTCCTATTTCATTGGCCTTCCTAGGTCTTTAATCTCTTCTCAAAGTCTACATGTTGAGAGTCCCTGGGCTCAGCTGGCAGCTCTATTTTCTTTATCTGTACTTTATCACTGCTTTTATCCTGATATAAAATACTGTCTATTCTCCAATGACTCCCTAATGTGCTTAAAACGGTGACTCCAGAAGAATATGAACAATGTCAAGAGGCTCATAATCTAACGACACAGAGCTGGGAATCTCAAGAAAAGCAAAGGCAGTTTAAAGGGTAAAGGCCTGAAATGTGATAGTGATACCATGAGACACCCAGACTGGGCCTTACAGTGCATTTAAGACACTGTCCACGTTGCTTTTGTACATCACTGTCCTCAGTTCTGGTGGTAATTATACGTAAAATGCATCCAATTTCTACAAAACTACTTAGCAGTGATTTTGCATCTGAACAGTTTTCAGAAACGTTAAGTTTTCAAAAATAAATGATATCATGATTCCATTAGAGCTCAAGCAAAGTCTCCAGGCTTCGCCGTTCTTTGCCATTCTTTTTAAAAATCAAATCTTCCTGTAATCTAAACCAAACGTCTCTGAGCAGGTCCCAGCTTGCGCTTCATCAGGCTAGGCAGTCCCTCTTCTTTGCCAAACCCAAGGTAAGGTGGTCCAGTTAGGCTTGGGGAATGGCCTCACTATTGTAGTGTCTTGGGGAACTGTGAGGATCCTTTACCTCACACTTGGCCTTCACACAAAGAATAAAAACCCTATATCATTATGACAGGCTTCAGCTTTTTTGAAGAGCAATCCTTTCGAAAGAGGGATACAAGATCAGTGTTTTGAAGTGGACAGAGCAGTCCTTCCTTTTTAACTAATGTGAATTAATTTTTCTCTTCAGATATCAATTCCTACCCAGGACTCCTTATTTTGGAAAGGACATTGTTCCTTCACAAATAAATCTTTTCAAGAACAGAAATAATTTCTGCTCCAAATCTAAGTATTTGAGGGAACACAACTGCAAAGCATTCTCTTCCTTTGAATTGCTTCTCCTACATGCCTGTTTTTTGACTGACTCATTCACAGACAAGTCATCTGAAGGGCTGATTTATTAGATATACACATAGAAATCCCCTGAATATTTCTTCTCAGCTCTCTCAATAATCCCATTTTCTTGTTTTACCTTTTCACAACCAATTCTTGCAACATGGATTTCTTCCTTAATTCTCAATTATCTTAACTATTGGTAAATTACCCAGTTAAATCAAAACATCAGTTTCAGTAATCAAAAAGACGGAGGGCACTTCACATGGTGTTTCTGAGTCACATTTCTGACTCACAGATGGATGCACTGTGTTCTGTGCCATTTCAACAATGTGGCATTACTTGGACAAATAAAAACCACCACCTCAAGCAGTCTAGCTGAGTTTCTTGCATGTTTCCTTCTCAGTTTTACAAATGAGTCACTAAGTTCTTCAATATTCTTCAATATTTTTGCATTCTATTCTGAAGTGTGAGCAGTCTACTCTAGACAAGGAAGCACTAATACTCATTCCAACTTCCATGCAGGTTTTACAACTTAGCCACCGTTTCAACATGAATGAAGAGATGCTTCTGGTCACTGCTTGTTTAACATAAGCAGCAACTTTCATTCCTATTAGGGAAATTGAGTTTTGGAAATCATTTTTTGGGGTCTTTTATAAACTAACAGCTCTTCTCATGCAAAAACTGCAAATATCATTGCTATCTTGGAAAGAAAATGTTACAGAAAAGGACACAACACCCTCAAATCTCCCTTAATAATTCCTGCAGTAGGATTAACATGTCTGATTGATACTTACAGCACTTTTCAAACTTTTCTTATAAGTTGTAGCACAAAATGCAAAATGCATTTTAACTCTCCTGTGCCAAACCTCGAATACATCACCATTGCAGAGAGAAAATAGTTCACATTCCTCTGGTGCTAGTCAAAGTTCTAATGATATGATTTGAACTTGACCTTCTAAGCTTGTGTGCTAGAATCACTTATCTATACTCTAACCGAGCTAAAGTGTGCACTCTCCCTGAGCTGCATTTACTTGCTTTTTAAATACTTTTTCCTACTTTCTAAACTATCTTTCCATCTAGAATATCCTTTCTGGCTTTTCCACAAAAACAAATCCATGTGTGAGCAAAGGACTAGGTCAAAGCCTGAGAACCAGGGAGAAGTTGGCAACTCTTGCTGTGGGAGTGACTGCCTAGTGACTGTGACGTTTCCCTGTGTTGTCAGCCCCGTTAGGAAACACTCAGTGACTCAGGGGGTCCTAGGAGTAGTGGGAAATGGTTGCTCTGGGAAAGATCTACTTAACAACAATTTAATGCAATGGATCAGGCAGATGTTTGAAATGAGACAGACCTGGGTCTGAATAGAAGCTCTTTCATTATTTTTTTAAAAAAATGGCCTTGGATTTAATGTCTCTGAGTCTCACGTGTAAAATAGCGATAGAAGAGAAAGCGAAAGGCTTGCTCAGAAGATTAAATTAAGTGAGAAATGAAAAGATTTAGATGCTCAGGGCTGCCGTGCACTAGCCATATCAGCACCGGGCAAATGCAGTAGAACAGAAACGACAGTATAGTTTATTTAGACAGAGGACCTGGGGTTTTGTCATTGCTTACCCGTACTCCTGAAATGTACGTCCTCAGGATCTGGTGACGTCACACAGCATATCTAAAAGGCCTAGGAAGCTGAAGTGTGGAGCAGGTATTCAGCAAAGAGTTGACAATGCCTAGGCTCTGGGGAGGATGTACCAAAGCCAGGAGGCTGAAGAGAGTCTTAAAAGATGAACAACTCAGGAAGAGCTAAGTTGTATATGGCAGGCACTGATTGGCTGCCCCAGAGGCTCCCACACCCCTTGCCTCCTACTCTGCTTTGAGGCTGAGAGTGTCCAAGTGACACTGTTTTGGCCAATGGACATCTCTGGGGAAGGTGCTCCCTCCAAGATTTTGAATCAGACATATAAAATTGGCATTTTTTAAAGTAATAGATGAAAGTCAGTGATTTCAGAAAGTTCAAAGCTTACTACTTAGGAGAACTCTTTATCCATTGCTCTTTACTCTTTTTTCTTTTTACCTGCCCGGAACAGAGGATTCAATGTACAGACAACCAGTAGCAATCTAAGGATGAGGGTATCTAAAAAAGAAGATAAAAGCATCCTGAATCTCAGAACACCAGAGGAATGTTAAGGCCCTGGACTCCTACTCCTGAAATCCCTGTTGCACGAGATAAACCCAGGCCACTGTTTAGCCACTGTAGTAAGGTGTCCTTTTTTTTGCAGCTGGATACAACCTTAATGGATGTCATGGTGCTGAGTCAGCAGGCAGGGGACCAGAGGACCTTGACTGGGTGGAAGAAATGCCTGCAGGGAGTAAAGTATCTCTCAGGATGAGAAAACCTGTGGAGTAGAACCAAATCTTTTGCTGCCTTTGGAGGCAATATAGGGATAGTTTCTTTTCTGAAAAGGAAAAGAAGGGAAGGGAAGGAAAGGGAAAGGGAGAGAAGGGGGAAGAAAGGGAAGAGAAGGAAAGCAGAGAGAGGAGAGTGGCCAATTCAAACAGGATGGTCTGGTGTGCAAGGCAGATATCTGAGGTAATATCTGGGATGTTTCCATGTCAGGCTGAGAAAACAGAAGGGAAAAGGCCCTAAGACAAGAGCATGGCTGGTGCATTTGAATAACAGCACACAGGCCAGTGTGGCGGGAGCAAGGTGAGTGAGGGAAGAGTTGTAGGCAATGATGGTTGGGGGTTATTTCATATGAAGCGTTCATAAAGCATGTGTACAAAAGGCAGGGACAAATGATGACAAGTAGGCGGCTGAATAGAAGAATCTAGATTTCAGTGGAGAGACACACATTTCAGATTCATATGAAAGCTAACCAATTGATAAGTCAGGGGTAGTCTGTGCAGAGGTGCATATTTTTACAAAAAGTGAAAAATAAATTTGTGTTTGCATCCATCTGCTCTCAGTCTCCTGTATACTGGATGTTTAGCTGACATGGTTGATGTGAGGAGTTTGGGGAGGATTAGTTGAAATAATGTATACAAACGGTGTATCTCAGGATAGATATTTGATAAATAATACCTAATATGTATTGTCTAGTTATATTTTTTCTAGGGATTTGTTAAGCACTATGTATAAATTAACTTATTTTGTCTTTATAATCAACTAGAGGCCCAGTGTATGAAATTCGTGCACAGAGTGGGAGTGGGGAGTGGGGGTGGTGTCCCTCAGCCCAACCTGCACCCTTTCCAATCTGGGACCCCTTGAGGGATGTCCCACTGGGATCGGGCCTAAACGGGCAGTCGGACATCCCTTTCACAATACAGGACTGCTGGCTCCTGACCTCTTGCCTGCTGATTGTCCCTAACCACTCCCCTGTCAGCCTGATCAATGCCTAACCGCTCCTGTGCTGGCCTGATTGCCCTTAACTTCCCTCCCCCTGCCAGAGTGGTCCCCCCCAACTGCCCTCCCCGCAGGCCTGGGTCCCTCCCAACTGTCCTCCCCTGCAGGCCTGGGTCCCTCCCCAACTGTCCTTCCCTGCAGGCCTGGGTCCCCCCCAACTGTCCTTCCCTGCAGGCTGGGTCCCTCTCAATTGCCCTCCTCTGCCAGCCTGGTCCCCCCCAACTGTCCTCCTCTGCCAGCCTGGTCCCCCCCAACTGTCCTCCCCTGCAGGCCTGGGTCCCTCCCAACTGCCCTCCCTTGCTGGCCATCTTGTGGTGGCTATCTTTGACCACATGGGGGAAGCCATCTTTGACCATGAGGGGGAAGCCATCTTGTGATGGTCAATTTGCATATTACTCTTTTATTAGATAGGATTGATGAGATATGTAATATTTTAACCTCATTATATTTATGAGGATACAAAGATCCAGACAATTAAGAATCTTGCTCAAGGTCACAGGTAGGCAGCAGAACCTGGTTTCATACAAAGATCTTTCTACTCCTGAACTAATATTCTTAACCTATATACATACTCATGCTACAAACTCAGGATCCCTTAGAGGTAAATTTATGCAGTATCTCCTATTTTTAACTGCTCCTCAATATTTCACATGCTTGCCTCACATGTATGTTAAATGCCATGTGGCCAAAACAAATCCTTTTTTTTCCCAGCTAAATCTGTTTCTCCTTCAGTCCTTCAACTTCTCATATCAATTAATGACATTTTTAGTTGCTCAAGCCAAAATTGCAGGAATTGCCATTGATCTCCTTCTCCCCTCATCTGGTACATCCAAACTCATCATTAAGGCCTGATGGCTCTATTTCCAATATTTGTCCCATACTTGTATATTCTGTTTGCACAGTTCTAATTATCATTTTAAGCTACAATTATCTGTCATCTGGATCCTTTTTTTTTTTTTTTTTTTTGCCACTGGTCTTCTTGTTCTCATTCTTGGCTCCTATACGCTATTTTATCTACAGTAACCAGAATAAACTTAAAAATATATAAACCAGATCATGTATAGCTGACCATCACATTGAGAATAAAATCCAATAGCCTCACTGCAGCTTCTAAGATTCTGCTCTCTGCTGTCTTCCTGACCTCATTTGAGGTTGGTCACTCTCTTGACTCTTTATATTTTAGTTGCACTGACCTTCCTTTCCCTTGAGCAAACCAAACTCTTCTTGCCACAGGTCCCTGCACTTGCTGTTGGCTTTGTTTACCATCCTCTGTCCCTGGTTCCTCATACCATTGAGACCTCAGAGCAAATGTCATCTCAGGAAAGATTTTTTTTGGCCTATTAAATCTATATTATCACCTCCTCCCACAAATACTACATACCACCTCAACTTATTTTATTTCCTTCATTGTTTATTTATCTCTATTTGAAATTTTCTTGTTAATTTATTTATTTACTCATTTTTTATCAGTCTCTCTCCACTAGAATGCAGGGAGATCTTCACCTGACTTGTTCCCTGCTATATCTCCAGGGCCTAATCCAGTGCCTGACATATAGAGGACCTTCAACAAAAATTTGTTCAATAAAATTGGTTAAATATATGATAACTGTGAGTAATTGCAGGGGTTTTGGTGAACTGGATACATATATAGCTTATAGGAATTTATATTTAAATTTCTTTAAATATTTTTTTTTGCCCAAATCAAAAAGATCTGATAGAATCTATGATCTCTGCACTCTACCACTTCACCTTCTGACTCACCCTCATCAACTCCATAAAGCTGAAGACCTAAAAATGCAGAAACAGAATATCACAGAATTGCAGTATGCAAATGAGTAATTGTTTCCAGCAAAATATTTTTGCCCTAAATCTATAATTACTGAAACAACAGAAGAAATCACCATGTTACCTAGTTTTAAACATAAAACATACAATGAATGTATTACTTCCTCCTAGTAGAGAATTTATTGATGGTAAATGTTACAAATCCATGAGAGTGAATTTGTTTTCAAAGGAAAATAGTTTCAATAAACTCTATGGATTTACCTAAATTAAATAGGAGGTGATTAAAAAAAAATCATAGTTACCTTAACTGATTTGGCTCAGTGGATAGAGTGTCGGCCTGTGGACTGAAAGGTCCCAGGTTCGATACCGGTCAAAGGCATGTACCTTGGTTGCAGGCACATCCCCAGTAGGAGGTGTGCAGGAGGCAGCTGATTGATATTTCTCTCTCATCGATGTTTCTAACTCTTTATCCCTCTCTCTGCCTCTTTGTAAAAAATCAATAAAATATATTTTTAAAAAAATCATAGCTAGGTTGAGCATCAAATATACCTTCTTTGGTTGTTGAACCTAAATATTCAGTTTATAATTTCTAGAACCCAAGTGTATATGAATCCTGGCTGGGATTGTACATAAGTCTTTCTTCAAAACCCATCAGGAGAAATACTATGGGAGCTGGTGTATCTGTACCGAAAAAGAGATAGGTCTTTTTCACTTAATTCAGTTCAAATCCAATAGATGAGGAACTCATATCACTCAGGGTTTTCTATTATGGAATGTGAGAGTGGAAAAATATTTGAGCTAACATTAAGAATGCAATAGTTCTTGAAAATATGTACTGAGTAGAGCAAGATGAGAATTAATAATGCACAAAAGTTTTGGAGAAAGGGAGACTAGTGATAATTCATTTTCCATTTATGTGTAAAGATAAAAGCCTTGTTGAAGAAGGTTAAAGTGAGCATGAGAGGTGAGGAGATAAATACACCTGATTAAGAGTTTTGCTGTCTAAGTGCCCATTAGCAGATGAGTGGATTAAAAAATTGTGGTACATCTATACAATGGAATACTATGCGTGGTAAAAAAGGAGTTCTTACCATTTGCAACAGCATGGGTGCAACTGGAAAGCATTATGCTAAGTGAAATAAGCCAGTCAGAGAAAGATAAATATCACATGATCTCACTCATTTATGAAATATAGTGAATAGCATAAACTGATGAACAAAAACAGATCCAGAGAAAGAGAAGCATTGATCAGAATGTCAAACCTCAGAGGGAAGGTAAGGGAGGGTGGGGGTAATGGGGAGAGATCAACCAAAGGACATATATGCAAGCACATAGGCCTAACCAATGGACACAGACAACGGGGGAGTCTGTGCCCCCCTGAGTGGGGAGGGGCGGGGGTAGTATGGGGATAAGGACACATATGTAATAACTTAATCAATAAAAAAATTTAAAAAAGAGTTTTGAAGGGGAGAGAGGCTCTTGAAGAGTAACTGAAGGGAGACATGGAGAATATATTCGGCTTCTTTAATGCCATGCTTGAGTGGAAGAGAGAGAGAGAGAGAGAGAGAGAGAGAGAGAGAGAGAGAGAGAGAGAGAATGATGATCAAAGTGTGGGAGGAGAGAGATGCAGATGCAAAGTCCTAGAGGAAGCCAGGTGGGATGGATTCCCATGTGCAGTGGAAGAGCTGGACTGAGTTCATGGATTGTGTCCACAGGAAGAGCATAGTGTGTTGCTAGATTTTAGGACAGTTAGATGAATTAGCTTTCCTGTGATTTCTTCTATCTTCTCAGTAAGAGTGAGATAGATGAACATGATTTTATAGGTGTCAGGTGAGATGAGGTAGTGTCTGATAGATGCTTTACAGACTGAGAGATTAAACTGACCTAAAATATGCAGTAAAACTGCTGTGATGTTGACAGCTCATTTGAGATTTATGGTTATTAATTTAGAATGAGCCGAAGAAGCATGGCTGAGCATTTTTCTCCAGCCATGTTCAGCTGATCTTATACTGAGGCTAAATAAGTGAGGAATTGGTCTAACCAGTTCTAAAATGTTGCCCAAGAATATGGTGGGTGTTGATAACATTGTGATTTTAATTGTAAAGCCACATATTAACCTGGGTAAAGGAATAAATGGGGGATGCGTGAGAGAGGGGTTGAAGGGAGTGATGGACAGTTAAACGGTGTTAGGGTCAATGAATTGGAATTCATTATTGGAAGTCTAAGCAATGGGAAACAGACATAAGCTGGGAAGTGGGAGCCTGACAGTGGTCCCTTACCATCAAGATCTGGGAGATAAACATGGGAGAGAAAATGACAGCTGGTATGGAGGAGGCGGAGATTATTCAAAGCGATAGCAAGTAACTGTGAGATCAGAATATTATTAAATTGATCATCTCTTTGGATATGAAAGTGATCACAGATGATGGACATAATTTGTAGTAGAGAGAAAGAGTGAATCAAAGGTTGAATATTTAGTGAATTAGAGGGAGTGACCCAGAAGTCCTTGGATGATTACACCCAGGAGGTTTGGTGGGTAGTATAGAATGATGGCATGCACTTCAAAGGAACCAGGTTTTCCAGAGAGAAATGTAATAAAATGGTTCCTAGACAGCAATGAAAAGTAAGAACAATGCCTCCTCTACCCCTAGGCCCTACAGGGCATGGAATATGGGATTGGGGCGGAGGCAGAGATAGCTACCTCTTGAGAGCACTCCAAGAGTAGCTCGGGGGCCAAGGGAGTGCCAGGTGTCAGTGGAAGGAAAGGGAAACATGAATCAAGAGACCGAAAAAGCAGGAATCAGAATGAATTCCCAGACCAGGAATTCCAGCAGCAAGGTAGAGAGGTAAGGGGAGATTAGTTTCTATTAAGGGATGGTCTGGGCCATACGCATTTAAATGTCAGGTGATTACTGGAGGCTTGGACTTCTAGTGGCAACTGAGGTAAACAGGAATAAACAAAAAATGAGAGGTATAGCACTGTCCGGTTTGGCTCAGTGGATAGAGCATTGGTCTGCAGACTGAAGGGTCCCAGATTCGATTCTGGTCGAGGGCATGTACCTTGGTTGCTGGCACATCCCCAGTAGGCGGGGGGGTGCAGGAGGCAGCTGATGGATGTTTTTCTCTCATCAATATTTCTAACTCTCTATCCCTCTCCCTTTTTCTCTGCAAAAAATCAATAAAATATATTTTTAAAAAAACGAGAGGTAAAGAAATGGAGGGTGAGAAGATCAGAGGGAGGAAAGGAGAAAAGATTTTTGAACTAGAGTTCTTCAAGGATTTTATCTGTGTGAATATTCAAACACCACAGAATAGTAAAGACAGAGGGAAGGACATAACATATAATGGGAGACTTGGTCTTGAATATGATTCTGTTATTTCATTGCTACGTGGCTTGGGAGGATGTTTATAATATATTTAATCCTAAATTACCTGATCTATAAAATAAATATTGCATTCTTCAGAGTGTGGTTGTAAAGGTTAATAACATGTTTTAAGGTGTGTGTTTTTAAGTTTAATGCAAAATAAAGTGCAATGGGTTGGTTTTCCAATTTTTCAAAGCAACATCTCAATTTGCCCTTAAGTAACTTTAAGTTACTCGATAAAGTCAGCTGACATAATAAGCAACTAGAGGTCCTGATAATATAAATAAACAGCCCTAGTGTGATCGTGACTGGGATAAACAAGATGCCCCATTCTTGTGATTCAAATCCCAGCTAAAGAGACAAGGAAAGTAAAAATGGCTAGCGGTTCTTGGTTCTTTCCATCTGGGTGGCCTGGTCTTTATCAGGTGGTTCTGGTTAGGCAGGCTTTCTGGAAGGTCCTATTTCCTTTCTCCAGAGTTGCCATCCTTCTTGCGTATTTCCAGAGCTGGGTCTGAAGGATTCCAACAATTGTGGAGCTTCCAATATCTTTTTAATAAATCCCAATTTAAGTTAGCCAAAATCAATATCTGTTGTGAGAAACCAAAGAACCTCAACTGACATAGTAAAACATCCATACTAAAGAAGGGATAATATGCTAATTAGACCAGATAGACCAGACATCTTCGGACGTCATTCCGGACATCCTTCCTGACACAGCCGGGTCCCCAGGCGAAGCTGCCTAGGGTCCCGGGTGCCTGTGGCTGGCCGGAAGAGGGAAGCCTGGGTCCTGGTTGCTTGTGGCTGGCTGGAGGAGGGAAGCCTGGGTCCTGGGTGCTGGAGGAAAGCCAGTGCAGGCAATCAGGGGAAGAAAGGCCTACTCTTGTGCAAATTTTCATGCATCAGGCCTCTAGTGTTTTATAAATGTTGTTATTGCTACTGCTACTACTAATAACATGTCAAAACTATCTGTTTACCACTTTAGAAAGAAATGGCCAAGTCTTAGCTGAAAAAATAAATAAAGATATCAACTTCATATCATTCCCTGGAACCCTGGGAACATTTTAACTTATTCTCCTATAAGGGACTATCACTTCCAATAGATGTTATTACCCATCTCCACAAAGCTCTTGACAACAATTTTAAGACACCTTGCTAAAGCTCTACATTTGTCAAAGCAGTCGTGGTAAATTCAAGTCTGTGCCACTAAGACATAGTAGCACAGGGAACGACAGCTTAAGAAAAGGAGTGGGGAAAGATAAAACGCAGATGAAAAGATAAACTAGCAATCAGAAAGAGCAATGACTCAAAAAGGAAGCATCCGCTCTAGTTTATAATGCAAAAGGCTCTGCTGATGTCATCTATCCTAGGCTGCAAGCAGCATACCCGGCTTCTTTGCTATGTTAATAATCAATTTTGATTACTAATATCCACATAAAAAGCCCCTAAACTTCATACTGCATTAAGATGCTAATGTGCCAGACTCCTGAATGTCCCCCACTTTATCCGTTGGAACTTATGAAGAGATGGTTTGGAAACTGCAAAACGTTTCCTCTCTCTAATGGAAGGGAGGTGAGGCTAAGAGAGAAGTACCTGAATGAAGTACTGAATATTAATATGGAACTGGAATGCTTTGAAGCTTTGAAGTAGATCAAAGAGCATTCATGTTATCAGCGCCCCTGCTCTTCTTTTTCTACAGTGAGTGAAACAGCCAAGCTTGTAAGCTTTTTGGCTGCTTAGCCTCAGACCACCGCCAGCTCCCCAGACATTTTCTACATTCCCTGCTTTCTCCTTTTCTGTAGCTTTTGCCATCCCTTAGAAACTTTCCTTCCAAATCTGGCTTGAAGGAAGTAGCTTCCTCAGCCCCCAATTCTGTGTTGCCCTGGAAGGTAAGTAGGCAGGCCTTTCTAGTTGTAAGAGGTCTGATGCTAATCACTATAGAAAAACCGTCCAGGAATCACCAAAGTAATAAACTAGAGAGATGCTAAAGGTCTTCAGAATTATACGAAGGATCGAGTCTCTGGTCTTTTATTTCTAATTTCCTTGCAGACACAGTGCCTGGGAATGCGGCTGTGCTCCTGTCCTCTGATTTTGTCCCTGAAGTGAAGGCTCATCTCCACCTCTGTCCTTTGTCTGATCCGGTCTCTCTGTAAGGTGATGCAGAATCCTTCCTTAATGATAGTCTTATTGCCAGTGCTTGACCTGAAGATCCCACCCAATTATGCTCTTTTGAGAGCATAATTTTTGGAAAATGGAAATGAGAATCAAGAAGTTTTATTTAGGTAATTTGATCTCTGTATTGCAATGCCAGATGAAGTAATACCTCTTCATATGTCACTGAAAAAAAAACCCAGAAATCACTAAAACTACTTTCAGCATAAAAATGGGATGTAGAAGCCAAAGGCAAACCAGGGACAAAGGAAGGGATACTATTGTGCCTTGGGAATTTCTCTGGGTTTCAGTTTTCCTTATCCTTTGGTCTTCACCACCACAGGCAGAGTAGAGATGGCACATTGTGTGACCACAACTAAACCCACAACTTAGGAAAATGCTATTATTATATATAAAACAATAAAATCTCTTTCAGTGATGGGTTACTAGCCAGTTTCAACCTCTGTGAAACTTCAAGAGAAGCAGAGAATAGAGCTGGATAAAAAATATGCCACTTACACTATGACAAATTGCATGTTTACTGGTACCTGTCACCAACCTCTGCCATTATGCTGACCATATTCTAGGGAAACTAGAAGAAGACTCTTCTAGTGACATCCTTCTTGTGCCTATATTTAAGAGAAGTCATATATGACTAACTTTCCACATGTAATGGGATTCCTACAAATTAGCAGCCCCTAATTTGACTTCACTTACTCAACCTAAGAAGACAGGAATACGACTGCAAATGCTTTTGACAGAAATGGTTCAATGAGAGTGTGGCTCTTTTATAAGAAAGTTAAACTCTTCTGTAAGGCTGTAGGGTGCAAATAGATATTACTATCCAGTGCCTAGAAGATGCAGGAAGAGTCAGGGCCCATCCAAAACAATAGCTCCTAATTACATGTAATAGCATTCACCAGTTAAAACTCAGTGAAACAGATTTTTAAAAGATGGCTATTGCTGTTCTTATAACTCTATTAACCCATCAACCAAATTTTCTTTAATTCTACCAAATGCTAGGCCCTATGCTAGGTGGTAAGAGTGCTAAGATGAATAAGTGACATTTTTGACTTCAATAACATTATAGTCTAGGGGTGGAATAACATATGCACAGGGATCTGACAGAAGATTTCCTCCAACATCACAGCATTTCTGAAGGATAGGGAAGAGGTCCCACAGGGGTCATGAAAGCATTAAAATTAGCTGGGCTGGGGGTAGGGTGGTGAATGTTGATATTGAAAATTACTGGTTGTCTAGGAAAAGCATAACTTTTTGAGAAATGGAAATGAGACCATTAAGAAGAAAAACATAGCAGTAATTCCTCACCCAGAGTGTGGCTAGTGAGTCATTTTCCTACCTCCCTCCTTTGCACTTTTCAGACATTGAGAAACAGAAAGAAAATGAGAGAGAAAGAGAGAGAATGAGAGAGAGAGAGAGAGAGAGAGAGAGAGAGAGAGAGAGAGAGAGAGAGATGCATGGGGGAGAGACTGTTAGTCTTGTTTCACAAGTCTAGTACTACTCCCATCTCCCAGGTGTGGAGACTGGTAAATTCCTCTCCTAATGACTCTGTCCTTAAACTTCAGTGCATTTGAGAACTAAGCTGACTGTGATGGAAAGTAGCCTAGCTTTCTCCTTGTCCTATGTCTGGAAACTAGGAGCTATTGTTTTGGATGGATCCTGAACCTTCCTGCATCTTCCAGGCATTGGACAGTAATATCTATTTGCACCCTACAGCCTTACAGAAGTGTTCAGCAGGTTACTACCAGACTATTGCTGCTTGTCCCAGTCTTCTCCCCGCCTTTGATTTCTCCCCCATTAATTCATCTGATAATGTTTTTAGCTTCATATTTCTGTAATCTATTCCTAGCTAAGCTACTCCCTCAACATCCATCAGTGTCTTCCGATTGCCTATCAAAATTCTCATCAGCAAATGAAAGTTCTCAATGACCTGGCTTCAAACTACTTTTTCAGCCATACTTTTTTGGTCTTTTTTCCCCCTTAAACCTTAACCAGAAACTATGCAGAATTTCTCCAGTTCCATGTGTACAATGAAATTTCATGCCTCTGGGTTTTGCCTGCTGTCTCACTGCTTAGAAGGTACTTTTTCTCTCTCACTTTTCAAATCCCAGCCATCATCCAAGGCTTTTTCGAAGTTTCCTTCAGAAAGTTTTCTCATGATACTTCAAATATACTTTATGAATTATATGTATAATATCATCTGAATTAATTCAAGAGACATTCAATAAGAAACAACTATGTAAACAGTACTATTCACAATACTTAAGATTTAAATGGTTACCATTAAGAAATCCACTGTATAAAGATTTATCAACATATATTTAGTCGGCAAATATAGTTACTGTTCCTACTAGATTCCAGGCACACACAAATGGCATTTTGTAAGTTTAAATAGACTTTTTGTTCTTATCTAGGTTACAATAGAAGAAATGTAATTCACTTTCTGTCTAGAGTTGGAAACACACTCTTCAGTTTTACAGCCTTATCATTAGTTGCATTTCAAAGAAAAAAATAGCACTACCATTTGAAGATGAAGGTATAATTTGGAAATAGTAGAGAAAGAAAATAGAATAGAGGATAGCCTTTCATTAACTTAGGTCTGGAAAAATACAGTGATGTTACAAATTAGCCCAAACCTGCTAACTTCATCCAGAGAATTGCAATTTCATTAATTTTATTTAAGTTTCTAAGTAGGATATTCTTTTTTAAAAAGGTTACTATGTTAAAAAAATACATTTGAAATCACTAAACTAGCCTATTTCTTTTATTTTCCAATGAAAAATCTGAAGCTCATTCAGAAAATAACAGAGCAAGATCCAATTAGCTGTGTATCCAAAGGGAGATCTCTGCAGACACCAAACCATGCTGAGGCAAATTCTGCTTCATGTAGCCAGCAACCACACAGCAGCTCATACATGTGGTCAGGGTCGATCTTCACAATCAGCCAGCCAGCCTGAGGGTAGACCCACATATAGATAGGTCAATAGTAATCAAGACTCAATTACAACAGGAAGACTCACAGGACACACACAAGGGACATTCCGGGAGCACCCAGCTCAGGTTACCAAGGAGACTGCCCTACTGGGTCCTATAGGACACTTACTACCTAAGGCCCCTAAACCAAAACTGGGCAACATAGCAGACTTACCTAATACACAGAAACAAATACAGAGAGTCAATCAAAATAGGGAGACAAAGAAACATGCCCCAAACGAAAGAACACAAGAAATGTCTAGAAAATGAACTAAATAAAATGGAGGCAAGCAATTTACTAGATAAAGAGTTCAAAAAATGGTTATAAGGATATTTAAGAAATTTAGTTAGAACTTCAACAAAGAGATAGCAGTATAAAAAAAGAACATAAGAACCATAAAAAAGAACCTGTCAGAATACCATATTGGAGATAAAGAACACACTAAAAGGAATAAATAGTAGGTTACATGAAGCAGAGGATTGAATCAGTGATTTGGAAGACAAGGTAGTAGAAAAAACTCAATCAGAGCAACAGAAAAAAAATTTAAATGAGGATAGTGTAAGAGACATTTGGGACAACTTGAAGCATAGCAACATCTATAACATAGGGGTACCAGAAGGAGAAGAGAGAGAACAAGGGATTGAGAACCTATTTGAAAAAAATAATTACTGAAAAATTCCCTAACCTGGTGAAGGAAAAAATCACACAAGTCCAGAAAGAACAGGAAAAGAAAGATGTCAGCATATTTCTTTTCTTGCTCCCTTCTGCTTGGCAATGTAGTTTTGGCGGTAGGTGCATACTACACCATATTAATTCCTGTTTCCTCCTACTATTCCTTCGAAACTAGCACTAGTAATTACCACTTCCAGTATTGCCAGTCTGTGGGCACCTCATCATTCCTTATTGATGCCCTTAACACTGCCTACACTTCTGTAAATAAACTTTTATCAAATTTAATTCCCAATATCAGCCAAATAATGTGCTTTATATTCCCAAGACTACGACGACCACATTGTTGGGGCAAATGTTCAGTGACAAAATGCAATAGCCTCACATGGCTTAAAAAAACAAATAAGGTTGAACTGCTCCAGTGGATTAAATGTGGGCACCAATGACACACATGGGCAAGGGCCTGGTGAGGGTAAGCCAAAACTTCCATAAACCGCTGCATTCTTCCTCTTATCCTTAATAACCTGCTTTATTTTTCATGTTGAAAGAATAACTTTGGAGCAGATGAAGCAGGTAGCATGACATAAAAAGGGAGAAATTTAAGATCAAGGTTTTATTCAATCTAAGAGCAAGGGGACTTTGTAGCTGGAGCTGGATCTAGAGCCATGCCTTGTCTTCAATCCATCTTGCTGAGCAGAGATACTGAGGCTGACTTTGGGAACATGCTGTTCAGACAGTCACAGTCAAATCGACAAAGAATTGGGCAAATTAATGGCTATGCTACCCCAAGACAGACTTCTCCAAATAGCCTCCTCTGCTTTGTGGCAGAAATGAGTGGTTTCAGTATCCCGTTTCCTTTCTTCTCTTGCACACCATTAACTGACTCATTGGGAAATGAACATGTCAAATTCTGTTCCTAGCTAATAGGGGACTATGCTTTGAAATATTTTCAGGGATGTCTTAAGAAAGCAGGCCCAGGGTCAAATTGCATACTTTCTCTAATAATGTAGTGAGATTTTCTTAAAAATAACATATTGTATTTGAAGACTAATGTGCTGGATGCACTGAAACTGAATCCACCAAAGTAATACAGGAAATTCAAACATTCAGCTGACTATTCCTTTATGCTATCCCTCTATGATACTGGTGTAATCAGCATGTTGCAAAATGTCAGCTCTGGTGGGAATAAACTAAAAATAATTTTTAAAATGTTTAATTACTTTCTTTAAATATATGTCTTTTGAATTTCCCTTTGCTGTGACACTTTAATAACATCCTGGACAAAGCCCATAGCTTTGCAAGCCTTGTCTCTTTAAAACTCCAACCTCATGTCAAATGTCATGTTTTCCCCTCCCTCATTCCTGGCCAGACATTTGGCCTTTGCCCTTTCACTCCTCCCCATCCAGCACCTTAGATGATGGCCTGCAGAGTATGGCTCTGTATCAACTCTTCACTTTTCTTCTTAAGGCCTAAGTCTTCTAGGGTTGGGGGGGCATGCTAAGAAGAAAGGGGAGGCAGAGATGTTCTTAGGTAGTGGTCACTTATTGGTTTAGGGTGGGGGAGAGGGAGGACGGTCTCTCTGATCTCTAGCACATACTGATGAGCTGGTCTCCATGTGAATGGGGTGGATGGTTGTCCTAAAGTATGTCAGCTTTAACCAGTTCCTTGTCTCTGAAGGTTCCTACAGAGAGCATCCATCATATTGTTCTCTCCAAAGGAAGCTCTGCCTTCATACAACTTTAGTTAGAATACACTATTACCTGACCAACAGCAACCTGGCCAATTCACAGATCCTACCTTCTCTGTTAGTTTCCACATTATCTTGCATGTAAAGTCATAGAGCTACTGGAGTGCTCTCCTTCCTTCTTCTGATAGGGCAGGACTGGAAACTGGAGTTCTAACACGTAGCCCAGGGTTCTTTTCACTGTGATACCCGCTGGCTGTCACATCTCCTTCCTGGTATCTCCTAGCCCCAGGATTTTGTCCCATGAACCATCCTAGAAAAAGCCTGTTCTTCACTGACAGTGAAAACTGTTTGCCTCTAGAGTGAGAATATTTGCTGGGACTAGCTCAAACTATAACTGTCCTATTGACATGTTTCCTATGACCTGATGTCTGCTGAAGGGCAGCTCCCTGAGTCCTTTTGTCTGCAACTTTATACACTGCCTGTGCCAAATTTTCCATCTCCTGAGCTCTGTCTACTTGTCATAACACCCCATTACCTCTTCCTAGACTTTCATCACATGTCACAGCAGATTTCTAATGCCTGTTACCCTGTTACTAGAGTCAGGGTCCTCAAACTTTTTAAACAGGGGGCCAGTTCACTGTCCCTCAGACCACTGGAGGGCCGGACTATAGTTAAAAAAAAACTATGAACAAATTCTATGCACACTTATTTTAATCAGGACAGGCAGCGACGGCAAAAACACCCGGCATGTGGCCCGTGGGCTGTATTTTGAGGATGCCTGGTAGGCTTTTTGCTTTCATCCATATCCATTGCTGGTCACTTTTTGTTTGTTTGTTAATCCTTACCCCAGAATATTTTTCTATTGATTTTCTTTTAGAAAGAGTGGAAGAGAAAAGGAAAAACAGAAGGAAACATCAATGTGAGAGAAGTACATCGATTGGTTGCCTACTGTATGTGTCCTGACCAGGGCCCAGGCTGGGGAGGAGCCTGCAACTAAGATCCATTCCCTTGACTGGAATTGAACCTGGGACCCTTTGATTCACAGGCTGACACTCTATCCACTGAGCCAAACCAGCTAGGGCACTGTTCACTTTGTAACCTCTACCCTACCTCAGTACCTGTTCCATTCCAGTTGGGGTATCTAGTTTCTGCTCCTGATCCTCCACCTGTTATTCACCTTGCCAAGCCTAGTGATGTTATGACAGAATCACTGTTAGTTTCATTTAGTTTGCATTGAGCTGCTCTAACCAAAAGAGATTATTTTGGATCATGTACTTGACATAATACATAGTTGGTATTTGTCTCAAATTTGAAATAATGTCTTCTAATTTGCTAATGGGTTTTAGAACCATCCAGACCTAAGTTTGAATCCCATTTCTTCAACTTGGGAGTTGGAACAGATAATCTGATCACAAATTCTGGATTTATAAAACTTAATGAAGATAATGCTCAGCTGAAGCAAGGCATATTTTACTGGATCTAAGACAATATTGATTTTTAAAAATATATATATTTTATTGATTTTTTACAGAGAGGAAGAGAGAGGGATAGAGAGTTAGAAACATTGATGAGAGAGAAACATCAATCAGCTGCCTCCTGCACACTCCCTACTGAGGATGTGCCCGCAACCAAGGTACATGCCTTTAACTGGAATCGAACCTGGGACCCTTGAGTCTGCAGGCCGACGCTCTATCCACTGAGCCAAACCAGCCAGGGCTTTTTTTGTTTTTAATAAGTCAATATTGATTTTAAGACACATTCATAGGATATTAAAATATAAGAGAAAAATGCATGTTTTAGAATTGATGCAGATATACCTGGTATATGCACATTCCTCAGCTCAATACCTAACGGAGAGTAAGTGCCCAATAGATAAGGATTCATTGCCCGCACTCCCCCCTGTGATTTCCCTTTCTCCACTCTCTTTTTCCTTTGCAAAATCAACCAAAGTTATTTTTAAAAAATCAAAAGGGAAAGTAAGAAATGAATAATGCATTTGGATATTCTTTTGATTTTTCTTTTTGTCTGAACAGAGGCTTTTTTCCCCACTTAAAGGCTAAACATAGTGCTTATCCCAGAAGTACAGTTTTCTGGGGGAAAATGTTTTTTATTCACTTTTGGAGCTGCAATATATTTCTTGGAAAAAGAATAAAATAAGTTTTTGAGGGGTATTGCTTGACTTTCATTGTATTATGCCCAAGATAATAGTATCTCTTTTGCCATACCATGTTTTGAATAATATTTTAATTTTCTACTACATAAATTTGATGTTCTGTAATAGGTATCCATATGGCTGTATGAAAGGTCTGCAAAGATAAGTAGTACTAGATTATGGAGAATTTTGGTCATGATAATTAGTTTAAACATTTCTCTTGGAAGTGATGGGGGAGCATGGGAAGACTTTATGCAGATATGAATGAGATAATCAGATAACCACATTTGCATTTCCAAAGATATCATTCAGGGGCAATGGGATGAAGAGCAGAATAAATGAAAGTAGAGGTGCCCTAAATCGAAATGGGAGCCCAAAGACACAGTAATGCATGGTAGAGAAGCAAATTAACACAGGGATGTACAGCTATACATGTGGTACCCATCAAACAGAAAAATGAAAAGAGTGTCAACTTTACTATATACAGTTGGCTGTTGCTTCAGAGAGGATATTTTAAGAGTTCAAAAGCACAAACTACGTGATCTAGGGGTTAAGATAGCTTGTGGGACACCTGGATAACAGGTCTGGGCAGCAAGAGACCTATTTGTAGAATTAATAGGCATCTAAACTAATAAAAGCGGAATAGTAAAATTAACCATTTCTCCGGGACGCCCACAGCCAAT